>JAVXUP010001710.1:0-82500 GCA_033070095.1 Escallonia herrerae
TTGTGGCTCATTTCACTTCTAGTAATTGATCATTATTGAAACAATTACGTTGTTTGGACCAGTTGGAGTTATCTCGTCTTTCTGACACTTTTAAAGGCATTGCGTTCAGTCAATGCGTGTTTGATCTCCCACAAGTTGCAGTCTATTCCCTTTTACTTTACGACTGCGCCTAAGTTTTGAATTTATTATAAGTAATTATGGTTTGATTAATCAGACTCTAGTAATAGAGAAGAAGTAGCCAATACAAGTGAAATGATATTGCTACAGTGACGCCCAAGTGCTACCTCTAGCATGGGCAAAACATTAAATTCCTTGATCTTGTCTTTTGAAATAGCATGTGGGGCCGTGAGGGAAAACAAAAGATTGCAAAAGAAGATTTATCAGTGGTTATAGGAATTAAATAGATCAAATTGTGAAATCTGGTTTGACATGTCTAATGGAGATGAATTTTAGTAGCAAATGAAGACACTACTAACCAAGACTGAACGAGAGATTGGGAAGGAACAAGGGCATCATGGAAATGTTTGTATTTTTACAACTATTTGATGTTTCGACTTGTGATGATTTTTTCTTGTTCTGTTGCTTGTTTCTTGTTTCCTTGCTGCCCCATTTTCGTATTGAAGACTGGAGTATCTCCAAATAGATAAATTTTACTTATGATGAAGACTCCTATGTATATTACTTATATGTCAATCTAGATCCTAATATCAAGTTATTACAATCAATTTAGATCCTAATATCAAGCTATTACAATCAATTTAGATCCTAATATCAAGCTATTACAGTTAGACAAGATTAACTAACTTAAGGAAGCTATTCATATAATAGTGTATGAAGATAAGTCAATGATAAGAAAAAGATCTTCCAATATCCTCCGATACTCCCCCTCAAGTTGGTGCATGGAGCGTGGAAATGCCCAACTTGGCCAACAGCTCATGAAACCGATCATATCCAAGTCCTTTAGTGAATATGTCAGCCAATTAGTTCTGTGAAGAAATGGGTGGAGTGACAAGAGTCTGTGGCAGAATGTGTTGTTGGTTAAAATGATAATCAATTTCAATATGCTTTGTTCGCTCGTGGAAGACGGGATTAGCAGCAATGTGAATGGCCGCCTGATTGTCACTGAATAGTGGAATCAAAAATTTTTCTGTCACTCGAAGGTTCCATAAAAGCCGTAGGAGCCATATGATTTCACTGGTGGTGGTTGTGGCCATGGCTCGATATTTTGCCTCAGCCGAAGAGTGAAAACAGCCATTTGTTTCTTCAAGCGCCATGAAATAGGAGAAGACCCAAGAAAGACAATATAGCCTGTGGCGGATCTGCTTGATCGAACATCCTGCCCAATCTGCATCACAATGTGCTCGTAAAGACAAGGAACCATCTGAGGAAAGCATGATACCTTGTCCTGGGTTTCCTTTGAGATAACTCAACACCTTATGTGCAACATCAAGGTGTGGTTGTCGTGGTGCATGCATAAACTGACTAAGAATATGAACCGCATAGCAAATGTCTGGATGAGTGATGGTGAGGTAAAGTAATCGGCCTATCAGGCGTCGACATTGTCTAGGATCTTTGCATAGCTCACCAGAGTCAAGTGAAAGTTTATATTGTTGCTCTATTGGAAAAGAGGCTGGCTTGCATCTAGTGAGGCCACTTTCGGCCAAGATATCAAGAACATACTTGCGTTGACTTAAGGCGATCCCTACTGGTGAACGTGCCACTTCAATTCCAAGAAAATACTTGAGTTTGCCAAGGTCCTTGATGTGAAATTTGGCATACAAGTAGCTTCAGCTTAGAAATACGAGCTGAATCTGTTCCCGTGATGATGATATCATCAACATAGACGAGAGCTACAACAAAATATTCTCTACAAGAGAAGAAGAATAAGGAATGATCCGCGTCTGATTGCTGAAAACCGATGGCAATGAGAGAAGTGGTGAACTTGTGACACCAATTTCTAGATGCTTGGCAGAGACCATATAAGGATTTCTGTAATCAGCAAACGTGCTGCTTCCCTATTTGACAAACCCTTGTAAAATCTTCATATAGAATTCTTTTTCCAAGTCACCATGTAAGAAGGCGTTATGTATATCCAGTTGATGCAATTTCCAATGTTTAATTGAAGCAAGCGTCAACAAACAATGTACAGTGACTAATTTGGCAATGGATGCAAATGTCTCATTGAAGTCAATGCCTTTAATTTGGGTGTATCCTTTAGCAACGAGGCATGCCTTGTAACGCTCGATTCTTCCATTGGGATGATACTTAACTTTGTAAAACCATTTAGAATCCATAGCCCGCTTGCCAGGAGGCAGGGGTTGTAAAGTCCAAGTTTAATTAGCCTCTAGAGCAGAAATTTTCTTTGCCATGGCATCCCTTAAATGTGCATGTTTGACTGCCTAAAAGAATGATCTCGGCTCATCGGTGGATGAGATGGCCGCTAAGAAGGCAGTATGATCATGAGAAAACTTCGAGTAGGAAATATAGTGAGATAGAGGGTGTACTTCGAGTTGGCTGGAGGAGTGGATGAGAGCGGTATGATGCCTGGTGGAGTGAGAGAGGGGGTTGAACATAATCATAACCCGATAGAGAGCGAGAAACTTGTCGCTGCCTTTTACTAGAAGTAAGTGGAGCCGCCTGAACAAAGTTGTCTGCTACAGGGATCATGTTAGGACCATCAGTGGATGGGGTTGCCGCTGTTGACTGATCAGTCCTAATTGGCTCCAACCCAATAGTAGTAGATAGAAAATGCTCTCGTGGAGCCGCCTTTAATGTGGGCTCTACGGTCGCAAGCCCTGGGTCACATTCATGGGACGTATGTCTAATTGGTTGGCTAGCACTTGTGGTTAGGTCACCAGGTTGAAGTTCAGTGGTTTTTAGCTCTATATGGATGAATGGGCTATTCATGGTCGTGATTTGATTCAAATCAATGAGCTGAGTAGTATCTGTTGTCGGAGAATTCTCAAATGGAAAAACGTCTTCAAAAAATTGAACTTCAAGGGAGACGTAAATCATCTTGATTTCCAGATCATATATTTTGTACCCTTTTTGTCCTTGAGGGTATCCAACAAAGACACCTGGTTTGGCACGTGGGGCAAGCTTATCGTGCGGATTCCGATTCACATGTCCATAACAGAGGCATCCAAAGATTCATAAATGATCATATGCTGGAATCTTCCCAACCAAGACTTCAGACGGAGTTTTACTTTGTAGAATTGTGAGAGGCATGCGGTTGATCAGGTATGCAGCAGTGAGAACGCATTCACCCCAAAACGAAATAGGGAGCTTTGCTTGGAATCGCAGGGCACGTGCAACTTCTAACAGGGTTCTGTGCTTCCGTTCAATAACTCCATTTTGCTGTGGTGTGTCCACACAACTAGATTGGCGTTCCATGCCATAGTCGAAATAATGGCTCATTAAATCACTATGAGTAAATTCCAAGCCACTATCTGTCCGTAAAGCCTTGACTCGTAAGTTGAATTACGTGTAGACCCAATTAAAAAATTGCAACATGTATGCCCTGGTTTCTGACTTATATTTCATGAGGAAGACCCACGTCGATTGACTTAAATCATCCACTATGACTAGAAAATAGTGAGCACCAAATAATGGCTTTGTTTTGTATAGACCCCAAATATCACAATGAACTAAATCAAAGGCATGCATAATTTTATTCGTACTGATAGGGAAAGATAATCGTATTTGTTTCGCTTTACAACAAGTGTCACAAAACAAACTTTGTTTGCAATCAATCGAAGTGGATAAATTTGGAACCAAAGAAATGCGATTCGCTGGTAAATGCCCTAAGCGCTGCTGCCACAAGTTTGCATCAACTTAATTGCTTGATGTCAATGCCTTCCCCCCTTTCATCGAATCCAAATAGTAAAGGCCATTCCGCTCTTTACCCACTCCAATCAGCATCCTCGAGGGTAAGTCTTGTTTCACACAAAATCCCGACAAAAGGTTAACGCACAATTTAAATCACGTGTCAATTTACTAACCGATAACAAAATTGAAATGAAATTCAGGAATTCCAACAACTTGCTCAGGATAGAGCAACTTAGCCCAAGGTATGGACGGCCACTATGTCGCTATTAGGAATTTGTACCGGTGATATATTGAGTCCAGATACCATATTGGATAATGATTCTATATTATGGGTGATGTGACTTGTGGCCCCTGTCTCAATACCCCATTAATCTGCTGCCTTACCCGAGAAATTGGATGAAGCCATGTTTGCCGATGGGTTACCTGTCGCCGTCGCATGACCACTGAAGAGAGCAAACAGCTGTTGATGCTAAGGCTGAGTTAAGTCGGGGATTGGTGAACTCCCGCCGTCCATGGTTGTGGCGAAGGCATCTCCCGTGGATGTCGGAGAAGAGTTTGACGTTGTCCCATCTTTCCGATCTCCTTGCGGCCAGTTCTCTCTGCCACTTCGTTTTCCAGGCTTCTGCCACTCAGGTGGGTAGCCAATCACTTTATAGTAGTGATCAACATTGTAATTTGTCTTTCCACAATGTGTGCATGGTGGAAACTAATTCTGATCTCGATTGCCACTCTTCGTTGGTCGTGATTTGTTAGTATTTTTTCAAAATATAGTGTCAAAGTGGTTCATTTTCTTTGTCAAAATGATGAAAGGAAGATGAAGAGGCAAAGAGGGAGGAATCCCACATAGAAGGGAATTGGAAAAGTAAGTGGGTATATAATAAAGAACTCCACTTACTTTAATACTTATGTGGTGTGCTAAGGTGTATGCATGTGCACCGAGTATGGTGCGAAGAACCATACGAGGAACGATCGCACGCGCGCGCGCGCGCGTGGCAGTGGGCTGTGAGGCGCAATGTGGCGCTTTGATGGCGCACTTTGCACTTCGCACGTGCGCATCGTCGCGAGACGCAATTAGACGCCTTTAAGTTTTCGTGACGAAAACTAGGCCGTCGGTGCAACGGATCGGGTCGGATCCGACCGTTAGCAGCTGAGTGGTTACACTGGTTCGGGTTATGCCCGAACGGTTGCACCTGTTAGGCAGCTGGGTGGTTCTAGTTCGGGGCAGACCCACCTGTTGAGAGCTGGTTAGTTACCAGTCCAGATCTGGACCATTAATCTTAACGGTTTCTAATCCGACGGTCCAGATTGCTTGGGTGCATGATGAAAGGGTATGACCCTTGATTAGCAACCACTAGTGCTTTAAATAGAGCACAATGGTCCGAAATTCTGACCAGATAGATAAGCCTCTACTCTCTTCTCCTTTCTGCAGATCTTTTACAATAAGAAATTTCTGCAGAATTTCTTAGTTGTAAACCCGTTATCCAGTATTTCATACACTTTTCTGTGGAGTGAATATCGTGTGTGCAAGCGCTATTCACTAGTGCGCTTCGTTGTATCTTGGAGGGTATTTGCCTGTAACCCGCTGCACACCAATTTTAGGTGGGGGCAAATATAAACTTAAGGAGAGCGTTTTACAACGTGCCTCGAAGCCGATCCTTTTTCAGTCACAAAGCCATCTCATAAAAATCCAACAATCTTAAGTTTATATTCTGCAACAATGGCGTTCGTGACGTTGAAAGACATGGGCTCGGATTTCCACCGCTTGGAGCGTTTTGATGGTGGGGACTTCGTTCGTTGGCAAAGGAAGATGCACTTTTTACTAGTAACAGTGAAAGTGTACTATGTGATCGTGAATCCAAGACCTCCGGAACCCGGTGAAAATGAGGAAGAAAGTGTTGCGAAGACACGTGAAAGATTGAGGTGGGATCAAGACGATGAGATATGTCGAGGACATATTCTGAATGGCATGTCCAACACGCTATTCGATGCCTATCATACTGTCAAGACCGCTAAGGAACTTTGGAACCAATTGGAGCGTCGCTACATCACCGAGGATGCCACCAGTAAAAGGTTCATCGTTTCCAAATTTTTTGATTACAAAATGGTTGATGGTAGGTCGGTTATGGAACAGTTTAATGAGATTAAAAGTATTCTTGATCGTTATTCCCAACACAAGTTAGCCTTGGATGAGTTTATCGTGGTTACGTCTATCATTGATAAATTGCCTCCTTCTTGGAAGAATTTTAGGAACAACCTTAAGCATCGCAAGGAAGACATCAACCTTGACGAGTTGGGTACTCATCTTCGGATTGAGGAAGACTTGCGCAAGGAAGAAAAGTCTAAAAGCGAGAGTGTTTCTAAAATCTTGGCCGTGGAAGAAGGAGAATCATCCAAGAAGAACTCCCGTGAGAACAAGAAAAGGAAGCTTCAAGGAAATGACGACGACGACAAGGACAAGAAGAAAAAACACAAAGGAAAGTGTTTTCACTGTGGCAAACCAGGGCACTATAAGCGTGATTGCCGTGCCTTGAAGAAACAAAAAAAGGCGACCGAAAATAATTTAGTCGCGGTAATCAGTGAGGCAAATGTCCTTGAAGATGACGACGCATGGTGGATAGACTCGGGTGCGACAAAGCATGTGTGCAAGGACAAGAGGTTTTTTACAACCTATGAACCGGTAAAGGATGGAAGCCTTCTTTACATGGGAAACTCGTCAATTGTACAAATTGTGGGCAAAGGAAATGTCGAGCTCGAGTTTACATCCAGAAAAGTTGTCACCCTTACCAATGTTTGTTATGTGCCCGAAATTAGGAAGAATTTAGTTTCGGGTTGTATGCTTAACAAGTTTGGTTTCAAACTTGTTTTTGAAGCTGATAAGTTTGTACTCTCTAAGGGAGGGATTTTTGTGGGAAAGGGATATCTTTGTGAGGGATTGTTTAAACTTAATATTAATAATAAGAATATTATTTCTGCTTATATTATTGAGTCACAATCTTTTCTTTGGCATAATCGTTTAGGACATGTTAATACTAGAAAAATTGATGACATGATTAAATTAAATCTTTTGCCTAGTATGCATGTAGATAAATGATTTTGCAAGACATGTATGCTCACTAAAATCACTAGAGCTCCTTTTCCAAATGGACAAAGAGAGTCTAAGATTTTAGATTTAATACATAGTGATTTAAGAGATTTTCACTCCTCTCCTTCATTAGGAGGAAACTCATATTATGTGACCTTCATTGATAATTATTCTAGGTATTGCTATGTTTATTTATTGCATAATAAAAGTGATGCCATGCCTAGTTTTGTCACATATAAAAATGAAGTAGAAAATTTTTGTGATGTCAAAATAAAAATACTTAGAACCGATAGGGGAGGAGAGTACTATGAGCCACCATTTTTTGAAGAAAATGGCATAGTGCATGAACTCTCTGCACCGTATACACCACAACAGAACGGTGTAGCGGAAAGAAAGAATCGGACATTAGTCGAAATGGTTAATGCCATGCTCTCCAACTCGGGTCTAGGAAAAGGATTTTGGGGGGAAGCTTTATTAACAGCTTGCTACATATTAAATAGAGTTCCAACTAAAGGGAATAACGTTACTCCTTATGAGTTATGGAAGAAAAGGAAGCCTAATCTGAATTATTTTAAAGTTTGGGGTTGTAGGGCCGTTGTAAGAGTTCCGGAACCAAAAAGGAAGAAATTGGGTGAAAGAGGCATTGAATGTATTTTCATTGGTTATGCTTTACACAGTAAAGCATATAGGTTCATGGTAGTGGAACAAAATGATTATTATTCTAAAAACACTATCATTGAATCTAGAGATGCTATCTTTGACGAAAGTAGGTTCCAATCACTTCCTAAGCAAGTTGAGCAAAAGGAAGGTCAACGTGATGTTGAGGAAAACCATGAAAATGAAGTGGAACCTAGAAGGAGCAAACGAATGAGAATTGCTAAAACCTATGGACCCGATTTCTACATGTATTTGGTAGAAGGAACTAGGACGGCAATACAAAACTCCATACCGATTGTTTAAAATGTGGAATCTGACCCTAGGACTTATGAAGAGGCCATGAGGTCTCAAGATTCTTCTTTTTGGAAGGAAGCAATAAATGAAGAGATTGATTCAATCATGGAAAATGGAACATGAAAATTGGTGGATTTACCACCTGGTTCTAAACCCATTGGTTGTAAATGGATCTTCAAGAAAAAGTTAAGGGTTGATGGATCGATTGAAAAATTTAAGGCAAGGTTAGTGGCTAAGGGTTTTTCCCAAAAGGAAGGTGTTGATTATTTTGACACTTATGCACCAGTTGCAAGGATAGCCACTATTAGGGTGCTTATTGCACTAGCTTCCATCCATAAGCTAGTTATTCATCAAATGGATGTTAAAACGGCATTCTTAAATGGTGAATTAGATGAGGAGGTATACATGCAACAACCGGAAGGGTTTGTTGTACGTGGGCAAGAAAATAAAGTTTGTAAGTTGATTAAGTCATTGTATGGACTTAAGCAAGCCCCTAAGCAGTGGCATCAAAAGTTTGATCAAATTGTGATGTCTAATGGTTTTAAAATACATGAATCGGATAAGTGTGTGTACAGTAAGTTCGATGGCGGTAAGGGAGTTATCATTTGCTTATACGTAGATGATATGCTCATTTTTGGTACTGACTTGGAACAAGTTGTAAAGACAAAGAAATTCTTATCCAATAAATTTGAAATGAAAGACATGGGTGTTGCTGACGTGATTTTAGGAATTAAAATCATAAGGAATAATGGTTGCATAACCTTGTCACAATCTCATTATATTGAGAAGGTGTTAAAAAGGTTTGACCATTTGGATAGCACACCAGTTAGTACTCCGTTCGATGAGAGTATTAAGTTGTCTCCTAATGATGGTAGAGCTGTGAGACAACTAGAATATGCGAGTGCAATAGGCTGTTTAATGTATGCCATGACTTGTACTAGACCGGATATTGCTTATGCAGTAGGAAAACTTAGTAGATATACTAGTTGTCCTAGTAATATGCATTGGAATGCAATATATAGGGTCTTTAAGTACCTTAAAAGAACCATGGAGTTCGGCATATGTTATAATGGGTATCCTTCTGTTTTGGAAGGATACACAGATGCCAGTTGGATTACGAATCGGGAGGATTATGCTTCCACAAGTGGATGGATTTTCACATTTGGTGGGGGAGCAATATCCTGGGGTTCGAAGAAACAGACTTGCATTACTGATTCTACCATGGCAGCAGAGTTTATTGCTTTAGCTGCAGGGGGCAAGGAGGCAGAATGGCTAAGGAATTTACTTTTAGAGGTTCCTTTATGGCCTAAGCCTATGGCTCCGATATCGATAAGGTGTGATAGTCAATCAACTCTATCACGAGCATGTAGCGAAGTGTATAATGGAAAGTCTAGACATATTGGTCTTAGACATAGCTACGTGAGGCAGTTGATTACCGAAGGTGTAATCACATTGGAATATGTGAGGTCATTGGAAAATTTAGCGGATCCGTTAACTAAAGGGCTTCCAAGGGAAATGATTATTAGGACCTCACGAGGGATGGGACTCAAGCCCATGTCAAGGATCAGCAATGATGGAAATCTCGACTTAACGCTTGCTAACACCAAGTCTTGAGTTCAACGAGTCAAAAGTACATTATGATGGTGATTGCAAGCACAAATTTTAGTCATCCCAAGGTAATGTGCTTGGTAACCGTAATGAAGAACTAGGGTGAGTATTATACTCTTAATAGGTCTATAAAAGGATCATTCTTTGGAGTGTTAGTTACGGTACACTCTTGATAGACCTGACTAGTGAGTGTGAAGTGGGGCCGCTTCTGTCGAGTTTAAAGGGCTTAACTCTAGAGCACTCATGAAAAACAAGATACAAATTACATGGCCATTTATTGTATAAGCAGTTTTCTGGATTTGTGTATGGATAGGAGTTTCATGTGTGATATGTGACCGGCTAGTCAACAAGGATAGGTGGTTCAAAGTTTATCTACCACACTTTTTCAGATTAGTCTTGTTATGTAATCACTAAGTGAAGATTCAAGTCGTAAGACATCTTCATTTATGCATGTACTTCACTGGATAATAAGATCTGATTTTTTGTTTTGTTTTTATTTTATATTTTGTAAAATGGTGGGGATTGTTAGTGTTTTTTCAAAATATAGTGTCAAAGTGGTTCATTTTCTTTGTCAAAATGATGAAAGGAAGATGAAGAGGCAAAGAGGGAGGAATTCCACATAGAAGGGAATTGGAAAAGTAAGTGGGTATATAATAAAGAACTCCACTTACTTTAATACTTATGTGGTGTGCTAAGGTGTATGCATGTGCACCGAGTATGGTGCGAAGCACCATACGAGGAACGATCGCACGCGCGCGCGCGCGCGTGGCAGTGGGCTGTGAGGCGCAATGTGGCGCTTTGATGGCGCACTTTGCACTTCGCACGTGCGCATCGTCGCGAGACGCCTTTAAGTTTTCGTGACAAAAACTAGGCCGTCGGTGCAACGGATCGGGTCGGATCCGACCGTTAGCAGTTGAGTGGTTACACTGGTTCGGGTTATGCCCGAACGGTTGCACCTGTTAGGCAGCTGGGTGGTTCCAGTTCGGGGCAGACCCACCTGTTGAGAGCTGGTTAGTTACCAGTCCAGATCTGGACCGTTAATCTTAACGGTTTCTAATCCGACGGTCCAGATTGCTTGGGTGCATGATGAAAGGGTATGACCCTTGATTAGCAACCACTAGTGCTTTAAATAGAGCACAATGGTCCGAAATTCTGACCAGATAGATAAGCCTCTACTCTCTTCTCCTTTCTGCAGATCTTTTACAATAAGAAATTTCTGCAGAATTTCTTAGTTGTAAACCCGTTATCCAGTATTTCATACACTTTTCTGTGGAGTGAATATCGTGTGTGCAAGCGCTATTCACTAGTGCGCTTCGTTGTATCTTGGAGGGTATTTGCCTGTAACCCGCTGCACACCAATTTTAGGTGGGGGCAAATATAAACTTAAGGAGAGCGTTTTACAACGTGCCTCGAAGCCGATCCTCTTTCAGTCACAAAGCCATCTCATAAAAATCCAACATGATTCATCTCTTTTAATCATCAACGTAGCGACGTCAATGGTGGGAGCACGATTTGTAGTGACTTCTCTTCCTGCGCGGCGATGGCGTAAGCCCTTCCAACGTTTGACAGTGGATCAACACTCAATATTTGGGACCTCACAGTCGTGTATGCTTCATCGAGTCCCATCAGAAAGTCAAAAACTCTCTCCTCCTCACGCATGGACGACATTTTTCTCGCCGCACCACCGGTACATCTGCAACTGCATATTGGTATTGGATTGAGATCTTGTAACTCACCCCAAAAGGTTTTTTATTTACCGTAATAAGATGAGATCGATGATTTCTCTTGCTGCAAAAGGGCTATGGCATGCTTCAATTCGTAGACTCTCGGTGCTATTCCTTGGGTAAATCACTCTTCTAAATCTTTCCATATATCTCTTGCAGTTTCGACATGGGCAACGTTGCCTTGAAGTTCTTTAGCAAGCGCGCTTGTAACCCATGAGAGAACCACTGTATTGCATTGAATCCATGATTGCAAATCCGGAGAATCGATCTCCGGTTTTGCAATCTTTCCATCCACAAAACTTGCTTTGTTTTTGGAATGGAGGGCGTTCATAAAGCTACGCCTCCACGTGAAGTAGTTATCTCCCCTTTCACTGAGAGGGTGCGTCACAAAAATCAGGCCAGGATGATCACACGGATGCAAGTAGTATGGAGAGGTTGTATCGACTACCTTGCTTTGATTAGCATTGGCATTCGCTACCAAATCCCCAATACTCTTGCCATTGTCGTTTCCAGCCATGTTTGAAAAGAAAAAAAATTCAAGTTTCGTAATCTGCTCTGATACCATGAAGACTGGAATATCTCCAAATGGATGAATTTTACTTATGATGAAAACTCCTTTATATACTACTTACATGTCAATCTAGATCCTAGTATCAAGCTGTTACAATCAATCTAGATCTTAGTATCAAGCTATTACAATTAATTACAATTAGACAAGATCAACTAACTTAAGGAAGCTATTCATATAATTGTGTATGAAGATAAGTCAATGATAATAAAAGATCTTCCAATATCCTCCAATACATATAACTATGACTGAAGCTTCGGACTAGTGTGTTTTATTCAACTTATGACTGCCTTTTTTCTTGCTTAGTTGAGTGAACTGAGGAACTATATAAAGCAGCATTCAGTCCCATTTTAAGCAAGCATTCCGTCCCAACATACAGTACATAAATACCATAATAATCAGACGGCATGCGTGATCTTGCCGTTTAGGCTACAGTCAACCCAATTCTTCAAGAAGAATAAATTGCTACATTAGAAAGCTGTTTTATTGGAAAGTTGAATTTTTTTGTTACCTGTGTTCAATACTTGGAATCTGAATGTCTTTATAACAAACAAAGGGCAACATACATTTTCTGGTAAATGAAGATACATGTCAACAGATGAAATGGAATAAAGAGAGAAGCTATCCGTACAAAATCGGAGCACAGTGTCATTCAGCAGCTATCCAAGTCCTTTGGGTAGCTTTCCTGGCCTGAAACAGAATGCAAAGAAAGGGTTGTAATGTTTGAGTGAAATAGATAATAAATTGCTAATCCCTGCTATGGGTGTAATGGAAAGCCCGGGAAATTTTGCTTCTCAATTATGGGAGGATGACAGTTTCCAAATATCAGTGAACGATGTTTAACACTTGGAAAATGGGAAGCAGCACTTGGAAGTGAGAAGGAACAATTCAGATTCTTATCATTACCCGGGTGCAACCACAGTTGGGGCACGTAGTGTTGTGGAGTAAATTGCTTAATCTGGCCTTAGAAATCATGGTTCTTGTATCTCATTGTTGTGGCCATAGAACACCAACTACTTGAACCAAATTTCTAGAAACTCCATTATCTTGGTTGTCAAACTGTTAGAAATGTCAGTTAGAGCTTTTGTGATAGAAGACAGAAACTGACCTCATTATCCCAATTTGTGCACAGATTAATGGTTATAAGTGCCATAATCTGTATCAGAAGTCCACAGATGATTCCCATCCAAAGTCCCTGCTTGTAACAATTACAAGAGCCTTAATCAAACGAATGAAAGACACAATGATTTGTATTCCTAGACTTGTCAAAAAAAATTTAGATGAAGTTGGCCAAAAATTGGGACGTTAACCCATCTGATTCCCAGGAAAGCTATGTTGAATATTGGCGCCTAGGTAAGGGAATTTCACATTGACAAATAACATTTATATTGGCAACATCTTTTCATGCTTTTTCGATCAGTCGTAAAAGTTTAAGTGCATCCTAATTGAGAGAGAGAGGCCAACCATGCCTCCGATATGTAAGCCAAATGCAAAGAGGATAGCACAAGGAATTGCTACAACATAATAAGCCCCAAGGTTGATGATTGCACAAAGATTTTGCCATCCACATCCTCTAGCAGCGCCTGGAGATCTAAAAAGTTTCAGTAAAATTCAATGAAGAATCAAGAGAATCATAAGATTTAGTGTTCTTTTTTTATGGAAAAGCAAAGATACAGCATCAACTAAAAACCGAGAAAATAGAACCTGAAAGCACGCATTGAAACCCATCCAAGAAGTCTGACAGAGCAAGCAGTGGCATCATTTTTGCCACATATCCTATCACTTCTCCTTCATTGCTATATAATTTCCCCCAAACATGGCGTACAAGAATGGTTGTTGTTCCAACAATTGCACCCTCCAAAATGGCTATTACAACCACAACACATACAGCTAAACGAGCACCTTCTGGCCGCCCAGCACCCAATTCATTGGAAACCCTTGTACTAGAATATCATAACAAGCAGCAAGCACAATCAGAATTAAGAGTTAGAAACTCGGGAGTTATCACGAATTTGGATCCTTTCGATTATAAAGGACTCTAGATGTGAAGTTCTCAGATAGGATCCCTAGTCATTTTCAACCTTGGGGTGTAAAGAGCATGAAAACTTTGACATAATTTATCACTTTGCATCTGATTCAGTACGGGGTTACTCATTTACTGGAGAGCTAGTAAGCTCCATAAATGTTCATGCTTTATGATCAGTACATTAAGATAATCAGAAACTTAGCCTACAGTGTCCTTTGAGCATTAATGCATTCGAAATCCGACAGCAACCATCTCTAAAAGTAAAAAACGTATTGCTGAAAAAGCAATGACTTAATAACAACATTTAGCAAAATCACGATTTTTGCAGGAAGTTATATCGATCTGTTGAAATACTGCTAACTTTAATTTTTGTGAAATAGGGAATCGTGACTGGAAATTAGTTGCAGATGCAGCATTACTGACCTTATAGCGCCTCCAAGACCGACAGAGATCATATAGACCATCCAACATGTGTTAAGGCTGTCAACATGAAACCTTAAGAATGAAAAATGTAACTTACTAGAGCTCAAAAAAGGCAATGTTTATACGTCATTTAAGCTCTTTTTGGACTCATAAAATGGTGCACTTCAGAGCTCAAATACTAGTGTTTATGTAGGTTTGTACAAACCTGATAGATAATACGGATGTCTCTAATTTCGGATTGGGGAGAAGACCAGATAAGAGAACGACCATCTCGAATGACCAATATTCTAAGCTGCATCTCATAATGAACATCACACACAACATGGCTGTTAGAGAAAGAAAAAAAAAACAGTTCACAAATTAGCTTGAATATCTTTATATGCCGAGGGAACTACTCTTACAGTTAGTATCACGAGTAAGTCTATCCCAGACAAGTTTTACATTATCACACTTGGCAAATTTGCCTCCAGCTATGATAACAGATATAATGACTAATACATCCAGGCTAGGTGCACGTTAGGCTAACCAGATCATAAATGCTGAAGGAATCGCAAGCTTCAAAAAGCTGAGAACATCATGCAAGGCTTCTTTTGAAAAACCAGTCCAGGTCTCCATGCAAGCAGGAGAGAACTTAACATAAAACGCCAACAGAAGCACGTTCACCCAATTTGAGATGGTATTTGCCAAAGCAGCTCCTTTGCTTCCAACACCAAACCTAAACACAACCACCCAACACACAACAATGTGTAACAAAGCAGTGATCCCCGAGCTCACCATCATAGGAATCACAATATTTTGAGTCTGTAAGAATCTGTTCAGACACTGAAGGAGAGCATAGGCAAAAAGGCTCGGGATCATCCAACGAATAAACATTCCTGCTTCAATAGATATATCGCGATCTTGGCCAAGAAAGATGAGAATGTTGGTGGTGTAAAACCAAATGAATGCAAGAGGAATGCTCAAGGCTAGAAGAGTAACCATTGCACGTTGCATGTGAATGCCTAGCATATGGTAGTGTTTGGCGCCATAGGCTTGTCCACATAGGGTTTCTAATGCACTTCCCAATCCTAGCTATCAAAGTTTTGGGAGGAAAACTAACATTAGTACCTTGTCGTGTTAACAGAGTTTGAATGACACAACATAGTATCCAAAACAAATGTGAAGCTAATAAGTTGTACAGGGAGTTCATATTCATAACTTCGAAATTCTGTTGTAAATTAGAATTGGCACCTATAAAGCCACAAGACACGTCATATCAAGCGTACGACACAATACTTTGTTACTGGTTATAACGTACCTTTATTACTAGTTATAAGTTATGACACGGCGTTGGTTAACTAAAAGCCCTTGCTACTTCATTTCGGTCACTATATGAAAAGGCCGTTGTGAACTCATAGTGATAAGTCGATATGTAAAACATAGGCTACTTTTATAAGCAGGCATGGCTTGTGTTAAAGTTTGGATGTTGTCTTTTGGTTCCCAGGCCTAGACTCTATGGAGCTCACCTTTAAAAAAGAGACCTCTGGCTTCAAATAAAGCTTCCAACTTTGTTACAAATATGTTGTTTCCACTTTCCAATCATTGTTGAAACCTTCCTTTCAAGAATTGGGATCCAAACCACAACTCTGTCCTATCTGCAGTAATTCTGATAAATCTTTGACTCAGTTCTTCTTGCAATGCCTCAGAGTTAACACCATTTGAAATTCTGTCAATATGAGCATTCCGCATAGTCTCGGTTACCAATCTTTTAAGGAATGGCTCATTGCCTGGATTTCCATTCCAAACTCTTCTAGTGAGACTCAAACTCATAAACTAGATCTCATATCCCTTTGGCTCATTTGGAAAAAGAGATAGGACATTCTTTTCAATATCTCCTCATGGGGCTCAACAAACATCATCTCTGACAAACTTCAGTTGATTATTTCATATTGTCCAACTTTCAAACTAAAAGACAGAAATTCAAATCTCTTCGGACCAACAACATATGTGTCAAATTCACACCTACTTCTCCTTCAAACTGCTTATGTTCAGAAGAAGAGTTCGTCACAATTTTCAAGGGTGGTTGCTTCGACAGAGAAACTAATCAGTTTGGACTATACTTTCCAGTACATAACTCTAGTGACTGTTGGATTAATAAGCTTGAAGTGATTTTCTCCGCAAACTCCAACCATGCAGCTCCCCTAAAAGGATTTCTTATTGGCACTCTTTCGCTTTCTAGTCTCGGTTTTACACATGCTTATACCTATACTCATGATGCTTATCTTACGTCTCAAATGCGGTGACTTAGCACACTGAACCGGAAAAACGCAGGATTAATGTGCGATAATCATTTTGCACTCAAAGATTATCATATTTTCTAGCAAGAAGGGCCTGACAAAATCAGCTAAGGACAGGGCAGAGATACTGACCACGTCAGAATCAAGTCAGATGGGTCTACCATGGGCAGCTGGAGGCATCCGCTCTTGATCTTTTGTTTTGCGGTGTTGGTTTCCTTTGATGTAAATGCCTATACGTACTTGTCTAGAACTCCCTTTTGATCTGTTCGCAACTCACTACCTTAATTATCTCTTGATTCTTTTACATAATAGCCTAGACACTCGCGTAATTTAATCAGACCACTTGAATACAAAATTCTCCTGCTTAACTGAAGAAAAAAAAAATGGAAAATTGTTTCAAATCTTGTAGCTTCTTGTGATTCAAAATGTTAGACTGCTGAGGTAATTGGAATCAAGACAAGCCACTTTATATGGAATTAACGTTGTCAGTAATAACTCTAACCGAATTAGTGAGTGCAACAGAGGCTTAAACAGAGAAAACCCACTTACCAAGACACTGAAACCAGTGACGGCACCAAAGGAAGTGGCCATGGAAGCACCGGAGAGAGGAAGTTCACCTAGATGACCCACAAACATGATTGAAATTACTTGAAAACTGTACTGCAACATGCTTACTGCTACAAGTGGCCCTGCCAACCACACCTGCCTCTTTGCTTCTTCAAACACCTCTGTTCTACTACCAAGAAAACGAAATTCCTGATGCACCTCTCCATTAAATTGGGGTGGAATGAGGGGTGTTTGAACATCTGATTTCTCTCTCCCTCCTTCCATTTTTGCCTTGTTTTGATCAAGTCAGAAATGTGAATGAGGGAGACTTCACCACCCCATTGTCCTTCATTCTTCAAGTTCTATGATTACTAATATGAAAATGATATTTCAACTATAAAAGTTTATATTTATCATATTGGAAGAAAAGTTCTTTTTTTTTTCCTTCTTTTTCCTAAGTTATGTTGTTGTCTTGTACACATATTACAAGCTCAGTTGCAGTATGCAACATGTTCACCCTTATTAAATTTATGGTAGGATCATGAACAGTTTTTTTTATTAAATTAAACATTATGAAGATATCACAAGTTCCAAAAAGTATTTCTTCCACGCTTTTCGGTATTATCTTTTACGTTACCGATAAAATGTCACACTTTTTAGTATTGTCATTTACCTTACTAACAAAACATCAATTTCTGTACGCATGTGGATGTGTAATCAGTAGTTAGACTGCGAGAGTATCTATGTTATATAAAATGTTTTAAATCAAGGATGTTTTTGACGTTGAATACATTATTACGAATTATGTCAATTATACTTTTTTAAAAGTATATAAAAAGTAAGGATTTTTTTTGACTTTGAATACACATGAAGCTTCTTTCTTCAAATAATCTTTTTTTTTTTGCATTTTGGATTTTGTTAAAACTAAGGGTGTTTTTGACAATTAATTAAAAATCTCTATAAACTAATGTTCAATTTACGAATCTTAGATTCTTCATCTTATTCAGAAAATCTTAAGTGTAATAGTGATAGATATGACGTGGTATAATGCATAGATGTGTGGGCTCTATTCTTTTTTATTTGTTTCGTGTAAAGCTGTTTCTGCAGACAAAGATAACCCAGTCATCGAGTTTCTATGTATAAAAAACTTGTATAAAACCAAGTTAGATGGGTCTTGATTGCGACATATTAGAAAATTTCTTCAAGAATATATATTTTATTTTATTTTATTATAGAGCAATATACTTATGTAAGCTTGAATCGACAAGGTAATACGAATTTTGTACGGGTGCAGAATACAAACTAAGGCACGTCTACCTTCCTAATAAGCGATAAATGATATGCCTTCACAAGCTTAGATGTCATAGAAACCAATGCTTGTATAACCATCGACCATGACAATAAGATTTATTTTCTCAATCAGTTATACATTCAAAACCAATTACCAAGTCCGACTAATATGGCTATAGACTTACCTATAAACTTATCAAAACAACGGGAATAGTTAGAATTTGCTCAGAACCTAAAATATTGCTTATATATCCAAAACCAATCAGTAATGTTCTATTAGTATGATAGTAGCAACACCCCAATGAACCTATTAAAGCATATATGGCAAAAACTATAAACTTGTTTTACAACTTGAAACATCTATTTAAATTGCTTGTAATATGCATGATCATATCACTATAACTCAATACTGTAAGTACTCAATTTTAGAAGATCACGTAGCAGTCGCCTATCGACTTGGTAAAATTTTTGGTGTTCGAGAGAGGGGGGAGAGAGAGAGAGAGAGAGAGAGAGCCATACTTGACCTTTCAATGATAATTGTACTTAGATCGTATTTGAATATCATTCTATAAGATGGTAATAGTGCTTATAGTAGTCGGTCATTGAAATGTTCCATTTACAAAATG
Organism: Escallonia herrerae; assembly: GCA_033070095.1. Classification (NCBI taxonomy): domain Eukaryota; kingdom Viridiplantae; phylum Streptophyta; class Magnoliopsida; order Escalloniales; family Escalloniaceae; genus Escallonia; species Escallonia herrerae. Next base: position 18,949 of record JAVXUP010001710.1, read on the forward strand.
GCAATGACTTATAGGAAATTAAAGCATAACAAAAGAAGAGGAGATTGAGAAAGTGACTAAAGTGTGCCGATCTTACAATGTCTAAATAAAACAAAGTGTCAATGGTGAAACATCCTGAATAATTTTCATAAAACCTCCTATATACATTGTGAATTAGTTCTAAAAAATGACTAGGATGAAAAGGAAGCAGTTCCTAACCAGTTGTAAATGATAAAAAGTTTGGCAGGAAGGAAGTTATATTTCATAAATTTGAGGACTCATACAAGAAAGTTAATATTGTTAATGTAATATATCAAGAATATAATGGCAATACATTTTGAGGTGGAAGTAGAGATTGGGGGATGATGATTGTTCATGCTAAAAATAGAATCCCAATGGCACCTGGCTCTACAATTGCACAAGAAAACGACATGAATTTTTATTGTGGATCGCTATTTCATAACCTTTAGTTACTTATGAAATAGACAATAATAGTTTAACTCATGCTAACTAACTGGCAGATGGTTCACACCCAACGGAGTGAAGATAATAGATAAATTTACGATTAATTAAAAAACAACAATATTTTTCGAATCACTAGAGTATGTGAGATCATATATGTGCAAATTACATAATCTTTACCGGTATACTAAAATGGGACCGTGGTAATTGGACAATTACCAATGAATGGGAGCAAGGACAATTACTAGTAAATGAAGCATTGTCCGTCTTAAAAGAATTTGATATCTTAAATGTTCATTGTTATGCTTCGTAAGCGTCGTTGAAAACAAATATAATGTTTAACTAGAAGAAAGTGAAGTGCAAGTATTAGCTCTCTCTCTCTACCCCCCCCCCCCCCTCCCCCACCCATCACAATGTTGTCTTCGAAGTTGTATCGTGGATTTGCATGGTTGTACAAAGTTGCATAGGCCCCGTACATTTACTATATTCGTTTTCTGTTTTTAGCAATGATGATGAAAAAGATTCTTTTTTTGCGTACTTTTACCATTTTCTGTTTTCGTTTTGGATAAAATTACTCAAATAGTAACAAAAAACTGAAAACACCTTTTCAGCTGTTTTTCACTCAAACTTAACCCAATATAAAAAAAAATAGCTAAATTTTTTTTTGTGAAAATAATAAAAGTACAGGAACATATTTTCAAACTGAATATGAAAATCGTGAAAATGAAAATAGAAAATAAAAATAAAAAACAAATATGATAAGCGTACGGCGGGGCCTTAGTGATCGTACCCTTTTGGGACAACATCTGTCATCGTCATATATGCCGTCTAAGTTGAATATATCAACCAAACATGCTTATCCTCCCTTGGAATAATGTTGTCTCGAGTATTGTTGTGAGGACAGAATCCAATACCAACCAAAACCACATGGTGCTACGCTGCGCGACCTAAAACGCCCAAGGAAGACTTCACAAAAAGCAACAGACCATACACGTGACATTGGCAAATTCAATATGCTTTGCGGTCTCTTCGTCGTAATTGCAACTCGTAGAAAGAGAGTGTGAGATCAAAGTCAAGTGGGTGGCGGCTGAAAACACTGCAGTCTCTGCCATGGAAGAGGGTTTGCTGTTGAAGGGGGGAAAGGGGCTGACATGGGGTGTGTTGGGGCAGGAGGTGAAGAGGCTGGGTTACATAGCAGGGCCAATGGTGGCCGTGACGCTGTCACAGTATCTGTTGCAGGTGGTCTCGGTGATGATGGTGGGTCACCTCGGCGAGCTCGCCCTCTCCAGCACCGCTATTGCCATGTCCCTCTCCGGTGTCACCGGCTTCAGCCTTCTCGTCAGTCTCTCTCTCTCTCTCTGGATATATATATTTTACACAGTTTGAGGTTATTCATTTCAGAAAAAAAAAAACTTGTGCAAGTATATTGATGTTTCGGGTAGTTTTAAGATATAAGTCATTTTGTTTTATTTTCTATGTATTTGGGCACTACGCGAGTCATAAGCAGATGCCTACGACCTCCCGTATGACATTCAATGGTCATTGTTTACTTTTAAGTGACACTTATTGAATGACCGTACATATATGTTGTTCATCAAATTCGGGTCTCATTTTGAGGGTGGAGCGAGAGCCTCGTTGTTTCCTAGAAGACCGCTTCAATAGTTCACTACAGTGATGTGAAATCTGTTAGATGACGCCAAAATTTTAGTTATCTAGAGCCTGGAGCAACAATGTTTACAATCACAAAATGTCTTCTATTTACCCTTTTGTATACGCGCAATAGGTAAGGGCTCTGTGAAGTGTAGCTATAAATTTATTAGCATGACACGAGTTAAATACAGTAGAACTTAGTGACCATCTGCTCTGAAAGAATAATGGGCCAATGTATATCGCTTAAGATGCTTAACACATTCTCTCCTGTGCAAGCTTTCGGTTGCAAATGGAGGGACAAACAATTGATAGAAAAATTTAGAAGTGCACCACCACAAGCGTTTAAATAAAATGGAGGGTAGATTGCATTAGTATAAAGTTCGATATCAAATGCAAGTGGAAAAATCGAACCCTTGACTTTGCGTAATGAGAGCTCTGATACCATGTTAAGCGACCATCTGCTTTAAAAGTTAAAGCTGCCGGAGAATGAGCCTAACGATTTATATCATGCTTAACATGCTACATCTATGAAAACCCAAGAGAATACATAGAACCTACACTAGGTGTGAAATCCTAAGCATAATACATCTTAATTATCTACGCAATCTTAACTTGAGAACTTCAACAGGAATCGTATGCATAAGTAATCTACAATCTACTACTACTAGCAATCAATGTGGAGACTTTAGTGGTCTAAATTGGTCCCATTAGTGTAGATTAGGTGCAGGGCCAGTGTCTAGTTTAGTGGTTCCATACTACCAGGCATTCAAATATCCATGTAGTGTATTCTTTTTCTGGTTTTAATTGTGTAGTCTTCTTGAAACTTTTGATATTAATGAAACACAAAAAGATTATAACTTCTCCATATCAGATTGACAAACTTTAACTGATAGCAGAGATTTCTAGTCAAATTTGATTAGCACCCCCCGCCTGTCCTCTCTCTTGATTGACAAATACTTTGTGGAACTCATTGAGACCTTTTGTAGCCGGCCAGTTGGGACTTCACTCATTTTACAAGTTTCTTATAACCAATAATGGTTATCCTATTGGCTTTGCTAAATTCGTGAGTTGATTTGATAAGGACTTCCTCTACTAATTAAGCTCACTTTTCTAAGTTTGGTACTACCTTATCTATGAGAAGCTACATATTATCGAGAATATATGCCATTATAGTGACTGTAGTGTCCAATTGGAGTGTGAGAAGAAAAAAAACAGTGTCATAATTGTACTTTTCCTGCTAAGTAAGAATGCAAATGGTAGCTCAAATTAAATGACAAAAGGTGTTGCAACAAATAGTTTTAGTTCTACTCTTGTAGCAGTATGTATAACCTTTGATCAGTAGGAGCTAAAATCCCAAAGCAGAAAAGACTGATTTCCAGCACGAAGGGAAACAGCTCAGTCCCAATAACTACTTTTTCTACCTGCAAATTTGTGTCATCTAAGAAACAGGAATTCAGGAATTCGTAGTTAATCTATAGCATAAAAGCACACTTGAAAATGGACACAAGGAGATTGATGGAAAGGGTTCTTTTATCTTCTGTTGCTACAGTCACTTCTTTGGTCAATAACTAACAGTAGTTTGGAATTTCCTTAACAGTTAGGAATGGCCAGTGCGCTGGAAACTCTGTGCGGGCAGGCTTATGGTGCTCACCAGTACAAAAAATTTGGAACTCGAATTTACACTGCTATTTTCTGTCTCATCATTGTTTGTATCCCTCTCTCGTTCTTATGGATATACATGGGAAAGATTCTCATTTTCATAGGTCAAGACCGTTTGATTTCGCATGAAGCTGGCAGATTCACAATGTGGCTTGTTCCTGCCCTATTTGCCTACGCAACGCTTCAACCACTTGTTCGATATTATCAAATGCAGAGTATGGTCCTTCCCATGCTCATTAGCTCATGTGCTACTCTTTGCTTCCACGTACCTCTTTGCTGGGTGCTAGTGTTCAAGTCTGGATTAGATAATGTCGGGGCAGCATTAGCGGTTGATATTTCTATGTGGTTGAATGTGATCTTCCTAAGCTTATACATGAAACACTCTTCTACCTGTGTAAAAACCCGTGTGCTGATTTCAATGGAAATGTTTGATGGAATTGGTGAATTTTTCCGCTTTGCTATTCCTTCTGCTGGCATGATTTGGTAAGTCACTCTTCCTATGTTACTGGCGTTTGTTCTGTTTTTGAATGCAACTATTTTTTGAATGCTTTATGCTGTCTTTAATTTAATTTCTCATGGTTTTAGTCTTGAATGGTGGTCGTTTGAGCTACTTGTCTTGCTGTCTGGGCTCTTACCGAACCCTGAGCTTGAAGCTTCAGTACTCTCTGTATGGTATGTTCAATATCAGCATGTTAGATCCTTTCAATGAGTCTGCTAGAAAACGTGAATATTTGGGACCCAAGATGGTGATTTTGTTGTTCATTTGTACATTTTGTGAACAGTCTCAACACGATTTCGACACTTTATGCAATACCATATGGGCTTGGTGCTGGTGTAAGGTTTGTTCTTAAACCGTGTTTATGTGAACTTCTGCATGTGTTTTAATGTGCTACAGCCTTGCCCTGCCTATATAGTGGGGCTGCTTTTGTGTTTTGGCCCCAGCTGCATCGAAGCTACCCTTCTCTATGGTGCAGTTGCATGTGCATTAGTTCAATGTTTCTCAGAGTAATTTTATTTTACAGTACTAGAGTTTCAAACGAGCTAGGAGCTGGAAACCCACAAGGGGCTCGTGTGGCCGTCTTTGCTGTGATGATCGTTGCAATCACAGAGACCACTATAACTAGCTGTACCCTGTTTGCAACTCGGCGTGTTTTCGGCTACACTTTTAGCAATGAGAAGGAAGTGGTGGATTACGTCACGACCATGGCTCCTCTCATTTGTCTCTCCATTATCGTGGATGGCATACAAGGGGTCCTTTCAGGTTCGATCTTCTCAACCTGTACACTTCAGTAGGCACGAATTATGTTGCATAATGCAGATTAAACGAGTGTGTTTTTGGATCAGGTGTTGCCAGGGGCTGTGGATGGCAGCATTTAGGGGCTTATGTCAATCTTACTGCATTCTACCTTTTTGGAATTCCCATGGCCGCAACTTTGGGTTTCTGGGTACAGCTAAGAGGAAAAGGCCTCTGGATTGGAGTACAAGCTGGCGCAATTCTACAAACAATTCTGCTCTTAATAATAACGAGTTGTACAAATTGGGAAAAACAGGTATGCCTTCTATCATTTTCCATCTGATATTGCCACCGTTTTGGATTGATATAGTGAATTCCTAGTCTGAAGGAACTTGTGGTTGGAAACAATCATATCTCTAATATTTGCTTATGCTCTTAAAAGTTTCTTTGGTCATATCTTGCCATATGGTGTATTACTGTGGGCTCTTCGCATGATGCAGGCAGCAAAGGCAAGGGAAAGGTTGTTTGATGAAAGATCTTCAACAGATAAAGAAGCCCTTTTGAATTAGTACGTGCTCTTAATTTATCACTTCTAAAGTGTATAGATAATGTCATGAAAGAGGCTGTTGACATGAGAAAGCCATTCTTTTTGTTGTAATCGCGAGTGTAAGGGCGCTACTTAACTGAAATGATAATAGTGCTGTAACTTTTCTGTCACTCGGTTTGGCACTAAAACTCGTCTAGGGTTCTGTTTGATTTGCATACTGCTTACATAAGATTAGGAAAGGAAACTGTTCCAGACAAACGTCAATGATGCTGGTAGTACAGAAATTGAGCTCTTCAACTGATAAGCTAGACATCTTTTTCGGGACTCCCTCAATTTACTCGTGGTTTTGCGCGCTGCTAGAGCATTTACTTTTGGTCTGTTATTCCTGATTCATTGCATTACAAGAACCTTTTTAAGGTTGGAGCAGAAAGGATATACATTCTGCTGTGGCAACAGAAGGTGATGGACATCCTAGTTCAGCAAGGGCCATTGGTGCGGCTATCGGCTGAGCCACAGAGATATGTTGCCTCCTCTCATTGCCATTCACTCTGGTCACAGCGAGAAACTACCAAAGACTTGCTACTCACATATTTATCTTGTTCTGTCTGTACAAATGAAATTCAATCATAGTGTGTATCTCAGCCACCCTCTAGACTGGTCGCCTTGTTAGATACAGTGCAAAAGGCAAGTCATATAGGTCATCTTCAAGCAGCCCATCATGATTCTAGCGTATGACTTTGTTCTTATCTGTATGTAAATAGGCCATAAATGGAATATGCATGCAGCTTATTGATCAGGTGAGCATCTTAACTGTACTAGATCAGACTATTCTCCTCCACTTCCGACTTTCGGAGTTCTCAATATGTGGACTTAAGCATCAGAATTCGCTTGCTACTGCTTCTCATAACTGGTCTATCCTATTCAGGGTTATCCTCTTAACGTTTTGGGCTTTAAGCTCGAGAAACTTAAGCATTGTTTGCGATCTTGAAATAAAGGAGGACTTCCGAAATACAAATGAAGCAGAAGATCAAGTTCTACAAAAGGAAGTTGAACTCAGAACTCATGACAATGATCAAGCTACTTATACACTTACTATACTACATAACGCATCATGTACGCGGGTTTAATGCGGAAGAAGTTGTAAAATGATTACCTACCGGTTAGACCAATCAGAGGTAACTGGAATAATATTCAGTTTTTGAGTTTTATCTTTTGATAGGTTAATAGGTTATGCACCAGCGTTCTATATTGAGGCTAAAAATACTCTTATCTTCCTCATTGCAAAACTTAGGGTCTCGATTGGCATAATCCATTCACATTCATTATCATTTTCCATCGGTCCCCCAATCCTCTGTTTCTCTCAATTAGAGTTTAACTCTGTAAATTAAGGAATCTCCTTAATTTATTTTGCCTCTGTTTGCCGTTGGTTTTTCAGATGGACTTCTTCCAGATATTTTTAGGATAATTAGGAGCACATTTACTCAAAATAAGATAGGACTAAGCTCTAGATCAAGGGAAATCCATGGGTAAAAAATACCACCTATGAGAGAGTAACATGTCTCACCACTAGAAGGCACCAAAACTACCCTTAATTCTCGGAGAAGTGGTAAGTGGCATTTACCCACTCTCTCACTCTCCCGTTTCGGGCAATAACTGCCTATTAATTTTGGTAATCTCCCATTAAATCTGGTAACTCCCCTTTAAGGAGAGATAACCAACCCATTAATGGAAGCCTTATGTAAAGAAAGTCTGAAGAAGGAAAGACGTAAGCTCTACATTCCGAAATTACTCTCTATATTCCTCAAATACTTTCTGACTTTAGCATTGGAGATCCTTCGCTAGAAACCCCTCTGGCGAGTCATCGGTGTTATTTGTGTTGTGCAAGTCTATTCATGAGTCAATCAAGATTGTCTCGAATTTCATCCACATCATTTTGATGCCATCCGGGGGACCGAAGTCTCGTATAATAGATTTCATGGCCCAAAATCTTGATTCACATACGTTGAACCCTTAGATGAACCAAGACGGAGTAACCACATTAAGTTAGTCCTCAACCTTGCTCCACAACTTGGCTCATAGAGTTACCACCTCACAGCTGCCTATTAATCATGATAAACCTGTGGCAGGAGCTCCAAATGCCACACCTTTGCCTATGAACCCTGTTCCTCAAACTCCGCTCCGGCTCACTGGCCCCTCTGACCTCCACACCACCGGAGTAACCACTACTGCCCTTACATTTGCGACACCACTAACCACTAGCAATCAGGCAGGCTTACTAACCATCATCCTGATGATGCAAAAATCTATCGAAAAGCTACAGGCAACCATCGAGCAGTCATCCACGCTAGCAGAGCCTCCGAGACCCTCTGGAGCAAAGCGTATCACCACTGTCAAAGACAATCGGTTCATCAACGCCTCACATTCCCTCTTGGGCACAAATGCTTTACGGTGCCAAATAGAGAAGAGCACCGCCAACATGTAACCAGGCTGAAGATGAACACTATGATGATGAGTGTCGTAATCCGTAGCACAAAAGGCCAGAGGAGAGCTACTATGAAGCTCCCTCTGCTAGGAAAGATGTTTTTATGCACTCTAAGGACCAATGCTCCGAACGATATACCATCGCTCCGGTCATCATCGGACGACCCTTCACAGAAGAGATAGATCTCTTTCCTACCTCGGCTAACTTCAAGATGTCCCAATGCGAGTCGTATGATGGCACACGGGACCCTATGGAACATCTCGCTAGCTTTACCTTGTGCATGAATCTGTATCTTGTCCCTGATCAGATCATGCGTCGAGCATTTCTTGTGACCTTGAAGGGAGCAGCGCATGTATAGTTCCACACCTTTTACCTCGCTCCATCTCCTGCTAAGCTCAGCTAGCCGAGTCCTTCCACGAAAATTTCTTAACAAGCCAAGTGCAAAAGAAGAACTTTAGGCCTTTTGACAAGGGCCTAAGGAGTCCTTAAAGTCCTACTATGCACGCTTCAATGCGGTGAAGCTCCTCATTGATCATCTGGATCCTGGGGTAACCTTCGTTAGCATGGCTAGGGGCGTAAGGCAAGGAACGCCATTATGTTTCTCACTGAACAAGCACCCCCAGAGAACATCACAGATCTCCTATACAGAGTGGATAAATACCTCCGAGCAGAAGAAGAATCGATGGTCTCTTAAGAAGAGACACACATCGATTAGAAGAGGCGAGACCGAATACATGGCCGAGCCCCAGACAACGAGCCAAAGCACTTGCGGACACCACTCTCGAGGCCATTTACTCTTCTTAATGCCTCAGAGGAACACATCCTCAACCAAATCAAGGGCCAAAATATCATCAAGTGGCCCAATCTTATGAGGATGCCGTTTAAAAGGAGAGATCCCCAATTGTACTGCCACTTCCACAAGGATCACAACCACACGATGAAAGATTGTAAGATTCTCCAGTGTGAGATTAAAAACCTCATCTCCAAGGGCCATCTCCAGTAGTTCATTAAAACGAACAGTCGACAATAAGGTGGAAGAAAAGGAAAAAAATCAGAGGATACTAAAGGAGGCACCACCAAGAGATCCTCCGGTGATCAACTCCATCTCTGAAGGGTCGAGCATAGGAGGATTATCCAACTTTTCCCGCAAAGCCTATGCTTGGCAGGTTAACCTGACTCAAGGCTCTACCCAACGGCTAAAAACATTAATGTTGTTAGGATTTGATGACTCCAATCTAGATAGGATAATTTCGCCGCATGATGGTGCTCTCGTCATCACCCTATAGATAGATGCGTACAACATCAAATGCATTTTTATCCACACCAGAAGCTCGACAGATATCATCTTTGAGGAAGCATTCTCATAAATGGGAATCTCGAGAGATCGAGTGATGACCTAAATGAGGGATACTTGCGGATACATGGCGCCTGAATGGCTGAGTAGTAAGATAACTTATAAAGCTGATTTGCACATGTTTAGAGACATCATGCTGGAAGTTGTTTGTCGGAAGAGAAACTTAGATTACTCTGCCACTGAAGGAAGTGAAAATTTGCTTGAGATATTGAAGGAAAAGGCAAAATTGAATGAGCTAGCAGACTTAGTTGACAGATGCAGTGTCAATATGCAAAGACATGAAGATGAAGTTTTAGAATTCATTAGAACAGCCATTGGTGCTTGTACATTGATCCTGCTAGAAGCCCTCTATGTCAAATGTGGTAAAGTATTACTGCTATCTATTACAAGCATAGATATCAATAATACTTCTATCTACTACTAGAATTTTGGCCAACTTAGGTGTGTGAATTTTTTTCCTATACTAGTTTGCTGTTTCACAAATAATGATCAATGGTTGCTAACTAGGACATGCCAACTTGTAGGTAAAGGCTACATAATTATTGTTAATAGACTATAGAGCTCAAGTGCATTGTTGTGGGCTCACTTATAATGATTCTTTTGATGACCGAACATATAGAAATTTCATAAAAGTTTTCTTTTAAATTTTAGTGTCCAAGTGAAATGCACGTCAGTTGCACGTGCATTGCAATACCATTAATTTTGAAAGTTATACCGAGTAATGTTCCTACAAATAGCTTATAGGTGCTCCATTGTTTGTGCTACATCACTGATCACGGTCCTTGTGGCTTGAGCAACACTTTGTCCCTATTCTTGCCAATACAAGTTCATAGCGTCAAAGCCACATACTTGAAAAATTACTCTTGCAAAGCTACTGTTTACCATTCAAGATTCACTCGTTGATGAACATTTAAAAACAAGTGATTCTTTCTAATTTTTTAACATTGGTTAAGGTGTAGAAGCTATGGTAGTCTCCTCCTACATTCTTAAGGAAAAAAAGCTAATCACATCCTACTAATAATAGTATCCATCCTTGCAGTTGCTCTGACATTTGCATTCTAAGTTTGCTATTTGTTAGGCTTAAGATAGGTGTAGTAGAGGAATGACTGTAAGAAGATGGAGGACGAGAGAATTCTTAGCTCTATTACAAAACTTGCTAAAGAGATTTAGCTATGAAGACTAGAAGTCTATGACACACAACTTTGGTGTCGATAAAAGATTTGGAGGATGATGGTTTGAGTCGGTCTTTAAGGAACACTTTTAGGTGGTACACGAGTTGCGGTTAAGCATTTAGATCATTTGGGCCAAAGAAGAAATGAGTTTTCAACTGAGGTCCAGACAATGAAAAACATACACGTGATCAACCTGGTGTTGGGGTTTTGTGCCGAAAGATCACAAAGGCTATTGGTGTACGAGTAAATGATTAGTGGGTCCTTACATACGAGGATATTTCACGAAAACCTCGAGAAGATGCTCTTAAGTGGGGCATCAGAATGAAAATCATCTATAAAAGGACTAGCATATCTTCATGAGGAATGCAAAAACATAATTATCCATTTTGATAAAAAGCCGCAAAACATCTTCATGGATAAAATTTTAACGCCAATTTTCTGATTTTGGGCTTGCAAATTTGATCGACGGTGATCAAAGTCAAGTGATGACCCAAATGAGGGATACTCGCGGATACGTGGCTCTTGAATGGCTGAGCTGGACGATAACTTAGAAAGCGGATTTATACATGTTTAGAGACGTCATGCTGGAAGTTGTTGGTGGGAGGAGAAACTAAGATTACTTTGCACCTAAAGAAAATGAAAATTTGCTTAAGATATTGACGGGTCAGAAATGAATGAGCTTGTAGATGTAGTCGACAAATGCAATGTCAGTATGCAAAGACACGAAGAGGAAGTTTAGAATTGATTAGAACTGCTTATACATTGATCCTGCTATAAGGCCCTCTATATCGACTATGGTAATATATTATTGCTATCTATTGCGAGTACATATAGCAATAATACTTCTATCCGTTGTTAGAATTTAGGCCAACTTAGTTGTGTGGATTTTTTTTGTCTTTTTTTCCATATTAGTGTGTTGTGACAAAAATAATAACCAATGGTTGTTAAAGGAGAGATGCCTAACACAACCGCTATTAAAAAGGATAAATGGAGCTCAAGTGAGTTTTTGGTGGGCTGATTTAGAATGATTCTTTTGTTGAACAGATACATAGAAACTTCATAAGAGTCTTTCAAATTTCAGCGTTCAAGTGTAATGCACGTCAGTTGCACGTGCATTACACGTGCAATACTAGTATTGTTACAAAAGTTACGCCAAGAAATGTTCCTTCATGTAGCTTCTAGTTGCTCCATTGTTTGTGCTATCACACACCAGGTCCCTGTGGCTCAAGACATACTTTGTCCCCGTTCTTGCCAATATAGATGTTCGAAGCTGTAAAGTGGCATGCTTGGAAAACTACTCTTGCAAAGCTACTAAAATTCAAGTATTTTGGATGGTAAGTGCTTTATGCCATCCAAGATTCAGTCTTGATAAACATCTGAATTAAATAGTTCCTTCCAATTCTTCAACATCAGTTAATGTGTAAAAGCTACTGTAGTCCCTTCCTACATTCTCAAGAGAAGGCTAATTAGATTCTATTAATAGTAGTAACCCTCCTCGCAGTTGCTCTGGCATTTGTATTCCTAATTTCCTATTTATTAGGTGTAAGGTAGATGTAGTAGAGGAACGACTGTATGAAGATGGAAATGAGAGAATTCCTTAGCTCTAATACTAGACTTGTCAAAGAGATTTAGCTATGATGACTTGAAGTTTGCAACACAGAGCTTTGATATTGATAGGAGACTTAGGGGATGAGGGTTTGGGTCAGTCTTTGAGGAACTTCCGGATGGTACAAGAGTTGCAGTTAAGTGTTTAGATCATTTGGACCAATGAAGAAAGGATTTTTCACCAGAGGTTCAGACAGTGGACTACATACACCAGATCAACCTGGTGAGATTGTTGGGGTTTTGTGCCAAAAGATCCGACAAGATTTTGGTGTATGAGTACACAAGCAGTGGGTCCTTACATAAGAGGATATTTCACGAAAACCTCAAGAAAAAACTCTTAGGTGGGGCATTAGAGAGAAAATCATCCACAAAGCATATCTTCACGAGGAAAGCAAAAAACATAATTATCCAGTTAGACATAAAGCTGCAAAAGATATTCCTGGATGAAATTTTTAATGCCAAGTTATTTGATTTTGGGCTTGCAAATGTGATGGACTGTGATCAAAGTCAAGTGATGACCAAAATGAAGGGTACTCGTGGATATATGGCTTCAAAAATGCTAAGTACGAAGAGGACTGAGAAAGTTGATTTGTACAGTTTTAGAGTTGTTAGCAGACATATCGATAAATGTAGTGTATATGCAAAGACACAAAGAGGAAGTTGTAGAACCGATTAGAACTACCATTTGGTGCTTGTACATTGATCATGCTAGAAAACCCTCTATGTCAACTACGGTAAAATATCATTGTTATCTATGGCAAGCACATATAGCAATAATACTTCTATCTATAGCCAGAATTTTGGCGAACTTTTTTGTGCATTTTGTTTTCCATATCAGTTTGTTCTTACGCAAATAACAACCAATGATTGCTAAACTAGAAATGCCTACTTCTAGGCAAAGCTTGCACAACTATTGTTAAAAGCATAAACCTAGTAAGTTTTTGTGGGCTCATTTATAGTGATTCCTTTATTGACTATGTAGAAACTTAATAAGAGTTTTCTTTCTAACTTTAGCGTCCAAGTGTAATGCACGTGAGTTGCACGTGCTATGAGAGTTACACCTAGTAATGTTCCTTCCAGTAGCTTATAGATGCTCCATTGTTTGTGCTAAGTCACTGATCAGGGTCCTTTACACTTTAGGATCAAGGTACTTACCAATATAGATGTTCGAAGCTGCAAAGCAGTATGCTTGAAAAGTTAATCTTGTAAAGCTACTGTTGACCACTAAAATTCAAGTATTTTACGTGGTGAGTGCTTTATGCCATCCAAGATTCACTCGCTAATGAATATCCAAGAACAAGTAGCTTCTTCCAATTCTTCAACATTGGTTAACATGTATAAGCTGCCATGATCCCCTCTTACATTCTCAAGAAAAAATCTAACCAGACTTCATTAATAGTAGGACCCATCTTGGTTGTTATTCTGGCATTTGCATTCTCAGCTTCCTATTTGTTAAGATTGTTGATGAAAAATGGCAGTGCGGAGAATAATTGAGTGAAATATGCCTGATTTGAATGCGTTGCACTCTTTCCTTAAGACAATATTTGCTCCCTTATAATCTGCGTAGGGTAGCAGCAAATCTGCCTCCCTAGATAAAACAGGCGAAACTCTGTTGATCACAGCAGATTGCAATCAACAGACCAAAATTTGAGAGAGAGAGCAAGAGAGAATTCAGAGTAAACAAATGATCTGACCATCAGCCCTATTTATAGACACCAAAGGGTGCCTAGAACATGTGCAAACAGTTGTGACAGTTAAGTGATTCTACAGATGTCACTTAACAGTCACAATCTGTAGACACACTGAACAACTGCAATATTTGAACTAAAAGGCACCTTAGACAGGTGCCATTTCGAATTTAAACAGATCTAAAATCTGTTTAATTTCGTGAACAGTTATACTGTTTCAGTCCAAATTACAACTCACAGGTTGAATTTGTCGCAAAAAGTTAAGCTGGGCTCGGGGCGAGGGCTCCTAGCAACGATGCGCACGTGCGAAGTGCGCCTAAAAGCGCCAATAGCGCCTTTACGCTGCCGCCGGCGCGCGCGCGCGTGTGCGGTGCACCGCACATGTGCGAGTGCATGGCCATGCATAGCATGTGTTTCTAGAACAATATGATATGTCACATAGCCATTTAAATACCCTTAACTTTTCCATTTTCCAAGCCATGTGGGAACCCACTTCATGATTAGTTTCAACCTTATTAAATGCCAATGTTTGAGAGTTAATATTTCTCAAGCCAATCAATCAATTTGATTGATTCTTTTTGCAACTTATTCCTTGTAGTACAAACATTAATAAGGTAAGAATCAATAATGGAAAATTCCCAACAATTTCCCCCAATTTTCTAAAATTAGATTTTATCACATTCCTAATTTAGAAATGTACCTCTCTCTATCCTTTGGTAGGTCCTACTAAGATAAAATGTGTCTTTCAACTTGAACCTTTACCATATAGCAATAAAGTCAATCAGAATTCAAAGTAGCCTTAGCCTTGAACTAAAAATCCTTGGTGATTGATCATCACAACTATGTGTAGAACTTTCCAACCAAATTTCCAAATACCTGCACATTTACGGCCATGTGCCACATCTTAGGATTTTCATAAGTGCTATAGAGACTAGCTCAAATCTCGTAGAAGCGGCCCCACTTCCCGCACTTACATAGGTAAATCTACTAAGGTGAACTTGTATGACTTGCACCTTCCTTTAAGGACATAGATTTATTAAGGGAATAACTTCCACCCTCCTTTTGTTCTCCATACATACATGCACTACCTTGAGATGGCATGAAGATCAAAATCTTCATCTTTTAGTGCATATTTGGTTATAAATACAACGTGTTTTTCCATTGAACTAGTAGACTAGAGGTTACTCTAGTATCTAGTTGGTTTCCACGTGTATGTTACCTCTCTAATTTCATGAGCTTCAAACCCATCTCCCTGGAAGTCTGCCATATTATATCCCTGCCTAGGCCTTTCGTAAAGGGATCTGCCAAATTACCTTTGGACTTCACATAACTAACAGTAACAACTCCTTTGCTTAATTGTTCTCTCACATAGCTATGTCTAAGACTTATATGTCTAGACTTCCCATTGTAAACCTTACTATATGCCCGCGTTAACGCTGCCTCGTTATCGCAGAATATAGAAATAGCAGGCATTGGCTTAGGCCATAGAGGAATCTCTATCAACAGGTCTCTTAGCCATTCTGCCTCCTTGACCGCCATTGCCAAAGCAATAAACTCGGACTCCATGGTCGAATGTGAAATCAAAGTTTGTTTTTTGGAACCCCAAGAAATAGCACCTCCACCTATGGTAAATATCCAACCACTTGTGGACTTTGTTTCATCTGAGTCCGTAATCCAGTTTGCATCTGTGTACCCTTCCAAAATGGCAGGAAATTCCTTATAAGTTAGTGCATAGTACATTGTTCCCTTAAGATACTTAAGTACCCTAAACACCGCATTCCAATGGACTTGCCTGGGGTTATGAGTAAACCTACTCAAAGCACCAACCGCAAAGGCTATATCTGGTTGGGTACATTGCATGATATACATCAAGCTGCCAATAACACTAGAATACTCTAGCTGAGAAACACATTTCCCTTCATTTGCCCTCAACTTGATCGAAGGGTCATATGGGGTAGTAACCGGGGCACAATTCTCGTGATTAAATTTCTTTAAAATTTTCTTAATATAATGAGACTGTGACAAAGAAATAGAATCCGAGGATCTAATTATTTTCATTCCCAATATAACATTGGCTTCCCCCATATCCTTCATATCAAACGATGAAGATAGAAATATTTTAGTTTTCAACACAGTATCTAAATCAGTTCCAAAGATTAACATATCATCCACATACAAACATATTATCACACCACGTCCTTTATCAAACTTAGAATAAACACATTTGTCACATTCGTTTATTCTAAATCCATGAGAGAGAACGACTTGGTCAAATCATTCATGTCACTGCTTAGGAACTTGTTTTAAGCCATACAAAGATTTGATGAGCTTACAAACCTTTGTTTCTTGGCCCTTTAGTACAAAACCTTCCGGTTGTTCCTTGTACACCTCCTCATCTAAAATACCATTTAAAAAAGCAGTCTTGACGTCCATTTGGTGTATAACTAGTTTGTTAATGGACGATAAAGCAAACAATAATCTTATAGTGCTAAGTTTAGCTACCGGAGCATAAGTGTCAAAATAGTCAATTCCTTCCTTTTGTTTAAAACCCTTAGCTACAAGTCTAGCTTTATACTTATCTACAAATCCGTCTGGCTTAAGCTTTCACTTAAAGATCCATTTGCAGCCTATTGGTTTAAACCCTGGTGGTAAATTCGTCAATACCCAAGTTTGGTTTGACATTATCGATTCCATTTCATCATTTATGGCTTCTTGCCACAAGTCAGAATCTCGAGAAGTTATGGCTTCACGATATGTAAGAGGGTCATGTTCTACGTTATACATATGAGAGTAATCACCTTCATTTATACTTCCCTCAACTAAGAATTGGTAGAAATCTGGACCATAGGTTTTTTCAATCCTTGCTCTCTTACTTCTCCTTAGTTCACCTCCTTCCCCCATTTCCGGAGTAGGGTGAACTTGATTCTCATCGACTGTGTCTTCACTTTTCCGATTTCTAGAGAAAGAATGTTCAAAAAATTCTGCATCTCTAGATTCCAAAATAATATTTTGGCTAACGGATTCCGTTGATTCCATGGTTAAGAATCTATACGCTTTGCTATGTTGAGCATAGCCTATGAAGACACATTCGATTGCCTTTTGCCCCAATTTGGGTCTTTTCGGATCGGTTAGCCTTACTAAAGCCCTACACCCCCATACTTTAAGGTGTCCAAAAGAAGGATTTCTCTTCTTCCATAACTCGTAGGGTGTGACATTAGATACCTTGTGGGGTATACGATTAAGTATATATGTAGAAGTCATGAGTGCTTCCCCCTACAAATTCTTAGGCAAATCAGAAGTAAGTAATAAGGTATTAACCATTTCTTGCAAGGTCCTATTTTTCCTCTCGGCTACACCATTTTGTTGTGGACTATAAGGAGCTGTAACTTGGTGTATGATACCCCAAGTTTCAAATAGATCATCAAAGGAAAGATATTCACCTCCCCTATCCAACCGTAAAATTTTAATCTTACGATCTAATTGATTCTCTATTTCTGCTTTGTAAATTTTAAATTTATCCAAAGCTTCATCCTTAGTCCTTAGCAAATACGTGTATGTATAACGTGAACAATCATCTATAAATGTAATGAAATATCTTTTACCACCCCTTGTTAGATGACCTTCAATTTCACACAAGTCCGAATGTACTAATTCTAATAGTTGTGTTTTCCTCTCAACCCCTTTAAAGGGTTTTCTGGCTATTTTAGCCTTTATGCAAACTGAACATTTCTCTAAACTAGGTGAAGTATTTTGAAGTATTAAACCCAATTTTACCATACTTTTCATGCGTTTATAATTAACATGACCTAGTCTAGAATGCCATAAATTAAATGGAACAACAATATAAGCAAACTTAGTATCTTTATTAGCAATAGCAAGCTTGTACAATCCATTGGTTACATATCCCTTGCCAACATAGTTCCCGCCCTTGGTCAGAATAACACTATCTGACTCAAACAAAATCTTAAATCCAAACTGATTAAGCATACTAACAGATATAAGATTTTTCCTAACATCGGGAACAAAAAGCACATCCTTTAAGGTCAGCTTCTTTCCGGAGGAGAGATAGAGCACAACAGTTCCTTTGCCCATGACCTTAGCCGTAGATGAATTTCCCATGCAGAGATGATATCCCTCCGCAACTGGCTCGAGGTCCTTGAACAGATTTTTGTTTTTAGCAATGTGCTTGGTTGCACCGGAGTCCACCCACCACTCTTCATCTTTCCCCATCATGTTGGCTTCGGAAACCACTGCAACGAAGTCCTCGTTGTCAACCACATTGGCATGGTCCTTTTTCTGCCTCTTAGCCACTCGGCAATTCTTCTTGAAGTGGCCAATTTTCCCACACTTCCAACAGGCCTTTTTAGGCTTGTCTTGCTGGTTGGTAGAAGCAGAAGCTTGACCATCAAGCTTACGCTTAGTGCCACTAGAGGAGCCATGATCTATTACAAGAGCCTTGGAGGATTTGTTTTCTTCCAACTCAAGCCTATCCAAGTTTCGAGAATTCTCTTCAACTTGGATATACTTGACCAACTCTTGCATGGTCATGGCATCCTTCTTTTGTTTTAACTCCTTACGACATTCTTTCCAAGTTAAAGGCAATTTAGAAATTATAGTAGACACTTGGAAAGACTCGTCAAGAGAGTGGCCCTCCGAAATAATTAACTTCATAATCATTTGCAGTTCATGAATCTGAGTAATAACAGACTTGCTATTTTTCATGCGGAAGTCAAACAACTTACTGATTAGGAATTTTTTATTCCCGGCGTCCTCCGTCTTGTACTTGCTGTCGAGATCATCCCATAGTTCCTTTGCGGTGCTGTTTGTGTACTTGATCTCGTACACGTCGTATAAAGTGTCGGACAGCCCTCCCAAAATATAGCCCTTACAGTAGGTGTCGTCATCCTCCCACCTTTACTTTTGCTTCATGGCAGTCTGCTTTATTACTTCGTCTGCAGCTTCATCCACGATAGGCTTAGGAATAGTGAGCACATAGGCAATTTTCAATGTAGCAAGAAAGAAGTACATCTTGCTCTTCCATCGCCTAAAGAAAGAGCCATCGAACTTAGCCAGCTTTGAGATGTTGTTGATCACAGGCATCCTTGAAGTAATCTCCATCGTAGCCAAATACTGTCTTAAGATTGTTGATGAAAAATGGTAGTGCGGAGAATAATTGAGTGAAATATGCCTGAGTCGAATGCGTTGCACTCTTTTCTTAAGACAGTATTTGCTCCCTTATAATCTGCGTAGGGTAGCAGCAAATCTGCCTTCCAAGATAAAACTGGCGAAACTCTGTTGATCACAGCAGATTGCAATCAACAGACAGAAATTTGAGAGAGAGAGAGCAAGAGAGAATTCGGAGTAAACAAATGATCTGACCATCAGCCCTATTTATAGACACCAAAGGGTGCCTAGAACAGGGCAATATTTGAACTAAAAGGCACGAAATGCAAAGTGCGCCTAAAAGCGCCAATAACGCCTTTACGCCGCCGGCGCGCGCGCGGTGCACCGCACATGTGCAAGTGCATGGCCATGCATACCATGTGTTTCTAGAACAATATGATATGTCACATAGCCATTTAAATACCCTTAACTTTTTCATTTTCCAAGCCATGTGGGAACCCACTTCATGATTAGTTTCAACCTTATTAAATGCCAATGTTTGAGAGTTAATATCTCTCAAACTAATCAATCAATTTGATTGATTCTTTTTGCAACTTATTCCTTGTAGTACAAACATTAATAAGGTAAGAATCAATAATAGAAAATTCCCAACAAAGATCAAGGTAGATATAGTAAAAGATCGATTGTAGGGAGATAGAGAATGAGAGAATTCCTTAGCTAAATGTTACCAGACTTGCCAAAGAGATTTAGCTATGAAGCCTTGAAGTTTGCAACACAGAACTTTGATGTCGATAAGAGACTTGGAGGAGGAGGGTTTGGGTCGGTCTTTGAGGGACACTTCTGGTTGTACAAGAGTTGAAGTTAAGCGTTTAGATCATTTGGGCTAATGAAGAAATGAGTTTTTAACATAAGTCCAGACAATGGACATCATACACCACATCAACCTAGTCAAATTGTCGGGGTTTTGTGCTAAAACATCACACAGGCTTTTGGTGTACGAATACATGAGTTGTGGGTTATTAGATAAGAGAATATTTCATGGAAACCTCGGAAGATGCTCTTGAGTAGGGCATCAAAAAGAAAATCATCCTCAACTTTGCAAAAGGACTAGCATAACTTCATGAGTCATGCAAAAGCAACATTATCCATTTAGACATGAAGCCGCATAATATCATCCTTGATGAAATTTTTAATGCCAAGTTATCTGATTTTGGGCTTGCAAAGTTAGTGGACCGGGATTAAAGTCAAGTGATGACCGAAATGATGTGTACTCGCGGATTCATGGCTCCTGAATGGCTGAGCATGAACATAGCTGAGAAAGCTCATTTCTGTAGTTTTAAAATTGTCATGTTGGAAGTTGTTTGTGGCAGGAAAAACTTAAATTACTCTGCAACTAAATAATGTGAAAACTCACTTGAGATATTGAAGTAAAAGGCAGAATTGAATGAGCTAGTAGACTTAGTTGGCAAATGTAGTGTCAATATGCAAAGACACGAAGATGAAGTTGTAGAATTGATTAGAACTGCTATTGGTGCTTGTACCTTGATCATTCTAGAAGGCCATTTATGTCTTGCGAGCACAGATAGAAACAACACTTGTATCTATTAATGGAATTTTGGCCAATTAAGATGTGTGCATTTTTTTTTTCTGAATTAGTTTTTTCTTACACAAATAATAACCAATCATTGTTATGCCTACTTCAAGGTGAAGGCTTTCACAATTATTGTTAAAAGCATAAACACAGCTCAAGTGAGTTTTTATGGGTTCATTTATAATGTTTCCTTTTCTGATGAATATATAGAAACTTCATACAAGTTTTCTTTCAGGTTTTAACGTCTAAGTGTAATGTGAGTTACACTGCAAGTGCAATACTAATAATTTTTATGAAAGTTACACCGAGTAATGTTTGTTCGAGTAGCTTGTAGGATCTTTGTTGTTTACGCCACATCATTGATCAGGGTCCTTGTGGCTCGAGGCACACTTTGTCCCCAATCTTGTATTTGTACAGATGTTTGATGCTGCAAAGGGGCATGCTTGAAAAACTACTCCTGCAAAGCTACTGTTTACGGTTAAAGTTCAAGTATCTTTAGTGGTGAGTGCTCCAACATTTGTTTGCCGATGAAAATCAAGAAACAAGTAGTTCCTTCGAATTCTTCAACATTAGTTAACGTGCAGAAGCTACTCTACTCCCCTCCTATATTCTCAAGAAAAAAAGCTAATTAATCGGACCATCTTCGCGGTTGCTCTGGCATTTGCATTCCCAATTTCCTATTTTTTAGGTTCAAGATACATGTATTAGAGAAACAATTGTAGGAAAATAGAGAGTGAGAGTATTCCTTAGCTATAATGCCAGACTTGCCATGGAAAATTAGCTATGAAGACTTGAAGTCTGCAACACAGAACTTTGGTGCGAATAAGAGACTTGGAGGAGGAGAGGTTGGGTCGGTCTTTAAGGAACACTTTCGAAACAAGAGTTGCAGTTATGTGTTAGACCATTTAGTCCAAGGAAGAAAGGAGTTTTCAGCAGAGGTCCAGGCTTTTGGTGTACGAGTGCATGAGCAGTGGGTCCTAAGATAAGGAGAGATTTCGCAAGAACCTCAGAAGATTCTCTTGAATGGGACATCAGGAAGAAAATCATCCTCAACTTTGCACAAAGATTAGCATATCTTTACGAGGAATGCAAAAACAAAATTATCCATTTAGACATATGGCCTTAAAAATCATCCTCCCGGATGAAATGCCAAAATTATCTGATTTTGGCCTTGCAAAGTTGATGGACTGGGATCAAAGTCAAGTGATGACCAATATCTGGGTTACTCGCCGATACATGGCCCCAGAAGATAATTGAGAAAAGCTAATATGTATAGTTTCTAAGAGGAAGTTATAACACTAACGAGAACTGCCATTTGGTGTTTGTACATCGAACATGCTAGAAAGCCATGTATCTCA
Source organism: Escallonia herrerae (assembly GCA_033070095.1). NCBI lineage: Eukaryota > Viridiplantae > Streptophyta > Magnoliopsida > Escalloniales > Escalloniaceae > Escallonia > Escallonia herrerae. Next base: position 40,854 of record JAVXUP010001710.1, read on the forward strand.
CTCATGGTGAAAGGTTATTACTATCTTTGGCCAGCAATAGATATCAATAACACTTGTAGCTATTGCTAGAATGTTGTCCAACTTAATTGTGCTTTTTTTTTTTTACTTTTGTTTTTGTCCTACATATATTAATTTGTTCTCCACAAATAATAATTATTGTTTGCTGACAGGACATGCCTACTTGTGAGTAAAAGCTTGCAAAATTATTGTTGAAAGCATAAACAGAGCTGAAGTGAGTTCTTGTGGGCTCATTTATAATGATTACATAATTTCCTAATTATGCTGAAACTTCATAAGATGTATCTTTCAAATTTTAACATCCACCAGCAATATCACTAGTTGGAAGCAAAAGTCTAGAGTGAAATAATTGCTAGAGAAAGACAAAAATACTCAAAATTTCATTCTTAAGCCACGTTTAAAAACAAAAAGTTAGTCCGTAAGGTAAGGATTCAAGGGGTGCACAGCTGCTGACTTTTATTCCAATCAGCTTCTTTCTGAGGGGATTTGCAATGATTTGAATTTGCTTGATTTCACTCCTATTGTCTCTTGATTTTTCATCAGCAAGTAAATCTTGGAGCTAATCCTGATTTTTCATCAGCAGAGTTTTCTACGGTGAAAGAATATTTGATATGGAAAATTCTAGTGCTGCAGGTCCAGACAACATTTCAGATTATTTTTTCGTTCATTGCTGGATATAATTTTTGAAGATGTTTATACGGCTTTTTGTGACTTATTTGCAGAAAGAATTTTACCCAAAAGTTTCTCTGATACTTTGTTAGTTACAATTCCGAAGAACTCTTTTGGACCTCCAGCCAATTTGTCTTTGCAATTTCTCAAACAAAACCGTTACTACGATTCTCTCACAAACATTGGCTTTAACGCTCCTTCCATAATTTTGGAGGAGCAAAGTGGTTTTGGTAACGGCAGAATTACTCTGTAATATTCCGCTCGCTCGAGAAGTTACTAGTAAATTTGACTCTAACATTAGAGGCTCTCATGTGGTATTGACGCTAGATATGGCCAAGGCTTTCAATGGGGGCGAGATGGGTGTATTGGTGGAAGTAGCATAGTTGGGATGGGGCGAGAGTTGGGTGTATCGGTGGAGGTGGCGGGTGAGGAAGAGTGATGGTGAAAAGAGTTGGTGTTGAAGAAGGGAGCTTGTGAAGGAGAGAAAGACATACCTGATAAGACGCCACCAGAAGGAGTACTTGAAGGGGTCCAACGAACTGCAGGTAACTCTGCAAATGAGGGGGAAATAAGATTGTGCAGGAGGAGGAGGAGGAGAAGATTGTGAAAATGGAAAAAAATCTTCATTAAAGCGAACATGACGTGCAATGTAAATGCGACCAGTGGCTTTGTCTAGGCAGCGATAAGCATGATGATTAGGACTATAGCCTAGAAAGACACAAGGTGTGGAATGGAAGTTGAACTTGTGAGAATGATATGGGCGTAGAAGCGAAAAACATGAGCAACCAAAAACGCGAAGAAAGGAGTAGTTAGGTGGCCGACTAAAAAGTTTTTCATATTGGGACAAGCCATTTAGGACAGGTGTAGGAAGACGATTAATCAGGTACATTGCCGTTTCAAATGCATAATCCCAATATTTGAATGGTATTGACGAATGAGCAAGAAGAGAAAGACCAGTGTCAACTATGTGTCGAATTTTGCGTTCGGCATGACCGTTTTGTTCGTGAGTGTGTGGGCAAGCAATGTGTTGGAGAATACCTTTAGAAGCAAGAAGCGGAGTTAATTTTCGAAATTCTCCACCCCAATCAGACTGAATGGCTTTCAAGTGAACATTATACTGACGAAACGCAAGGGCTTGAAACTGAGTAACTATGGAGCACACTTGGGATTTACGCATTAACGGAAAGTACCATGAGAATTTCGTAAAATCATCAACCATAATGAGAAAAAATTTATGTCCATTAACTGAAGGTAGAGCAGGGCCCCAAACATCCATGAAAACTAATTCCAAGGGTTGCTTGCTGACAAAGGAAGAGGAGGAGAGAGGAAACTTAGACATTTTTCCTAGATAACAAGAACTGCAGAAAGTAAAATTTGAAGACGAACATGGCAATTTATTTTTATGAAGGACTTGACGAACGCCTTTGGAGTGAAGGTGATCAAGTCTGTGATGCCATTGATCTAGAGATGTGCGTTCACCGATATGAGCACGAGGAGAGTGAAATGAGTGCAGTCGATAGAGCCCCTGATCAAGCGTTCCGGTGAGAAGCGGCATCTTGGTGTCCTTGTCCTTCACAATAAAAGAAAACGGATGAAATTCAAAAAAGCAGTTATTGTCTTTTGTGAATTGATGCACTGAGAGAAGATTTTTGGTAATGGTAGGAACATGTAAGACATTTGATAAATGAAAGGAAGAGGTGGGAGTTTGAAATTTAGTGGAACCAATGTGGGTAATTGGAAGTCCGTTACCGTCACCAACACGAAGTTGATCAGTGCCCTTGTATTCATCTGAGACATGAAGTTGTTGCAGGCTATTTGTGATGTGGTGGGTAGCCCCCGTATCAGGGAACCAAGACTCAGGAATTGAAGCATGATCACCAGAGGAATAGGTTGTGATCTGAGCAGATGGATTAGAATTGCGAGAACTCTGATAACGGTATTGACAGCGGTTGGCATAATGACCGAATTGCCTGCAAATTTGACAGCGAGCTCCAACAGAATGTCCACCAGAATTTCCAAGTTGGAGCGAGATCGATTAGAGTGATAATTTGATGAAGACTTGCGACTGTTACTGTTGTTGGAGTAGCGGTTGAAAGTTTGAGAATGCTGATTGCGCTGTGGAGGAGGATAATAGGTGACGTGGGGATGTGAATTGGCAGAAGAAGAAGAAGAACGGTGTGCAATTTGTGCCGAAGGCAGTTGAATGGATGGTTGCATGGCACGCAGACGTATCTCCTTACTAGTAAGAAAGCTGAGAAGTTCTGGATAAGACATCGGAGTGGGACGAGACGAGAGAGCAACAACAGCTGGGTAAAAGTCACTGCCAAGATTATTGAAAATGATGGCGTTGAATTCAGCAGGTGAAAGTAGTTTTCCAGCGGCACCCAATTGGTCAGCAAGATATTTCATCTCCTGGAGGTAAGTGGCGACGGGTTTATCGTCGCGTTTGGTATTGTGAAATTGCATTAAAAGTTGGAGCACATGGGTATCAGAAGCAGCACCATAGGCTTGGGAGAGGGCAGCCCATGCAGATGCAGCAGTGTTATGGCCAACAACGACAGGGAGGACAGCTTCGGAGAGAGAAATATTGATCCAACTGAGGACGTATTGATCACGATCCAGCCATTGTTTGTAGGCTGGATTAGGGGTCTTGACATTGGAGCCATCAATGATAATTTCCGCGGGAGGACACGGTTCAGCCGTCGATGAGGCCGAGGAGATTGTTTGAACGAAGAATAGGCATGGGTTGTGTTTGCCAAAGAAGATAGTTACTGGTGGTAAGTTTAATAGTGGTGAAGTGCTGGAGGTTGGGGATGGCGGTGGAATTGTTGACAGCGGAGGAGGAAGCCATTTTGGAGGAAAAAAAAAAACTAACCTTAGGCTCTAGATACCATGTAAAAGGAGAAGTATTGCTGGAATCTCACTTTATTAAGTGAGTGATCTTCTCTATTTATATAATTACAAACCATTTGAATTTACAGATATGATGATAATCCTATCTAAAGTAGTTACAATCTGAAGTTTAAATAAAGGGAATTTAAGTTCAAAATACAAACTTGTGATGAAGAGATAAGTGGATAAGCTGGGTTTCATATCACCATCAAATGGTCTCTAATATTGAGAAACTCTGGATTTAGTGAGAGACTCGTTGACATGCTTTGGATACGTGTTTCGACTTGTTGGTTCTCTTTTATAACCATTTGGGGCAATCTTCCGGGTACTTCAAATCTTTTCGAGGTTTAAGGCAAAGGGACTTGTTATTTCCTTGTGTGTGTATTATAGCTGCTCAAGTTCTTTCAACAGTAATTCTGTCAAAGTGAACAGTACGTCAGATTATCTGTCGCACTGGCTTTTAAGTTTAGAAAAAAAATTCTCAAACGTCGAACAGTCGAAGACTGGGTGGGGATGAATGTTTCTTCTTTTAGTCCTTCTTCTGGATGTCCTCGTGTCTCTCACATTATTTTGCAGATGACATCGTTATTTTCACAAATGGTGGCAAGACTTGTCCCGAAAAACTCATGAAGTTCCTAGCTCACTATGAGAAACAATTTGGTTAGCTTATTAATAAGGGAACAAAATGCTTTATCATATCCAAAACAGCCTCTTGTTCTACAATAAATATCATTGCTGCAGCTACTGATTTTCATCGAAACTCTTTTCCTATCACCTACTCGGGATGTCATCTCTATGTTGGAAGGAAGGAACGCAATTGTTTGAACAGTTAAACCGAGAAGATTAGATCTAAACTTGATAGTTGGCAATCCCAGCTTTTATCTCATGGTGCCAAGTTAACTCTTACTAAACATGTTTATGTTCTCCAAAGCACACCTTTATCTATGATTGCAGCTACACAACCTCCCAAAAATTTGTTGATATTTAAAAGGTCTTCTCTAATTTTTCTTGGGGAGGATCAGAAAATTGAGTAAATCATCATTGCCTCAAATGGTCCGACCTTATATTTTCTTTTTTGGAAAGCATGAGATAATTTATATATTTAACAAAAAAGTTTGAGTCACACATCGTGGGGTCTCTTTCACTAGCATCGTGTTGCAACGACGTGTATACTATATTTGAAAGCATGTTCGGATCGTTTTGTTTTGTTATCCCGCGATGGACGGAAGTACTGGACTCCAAAGTTTTTAGAAACCTTCTAAAACTAAAAAGTTATGGCCCACTTTTGAGAAGGCAACTCTTATGGTTGTCCATATTTTCGCTAGCCAGATATTGCAAAATATTCACCCTAGTTTAGCTTCAGCTACTTGGTTGTCTTCCTGGCTCTTTCAAGGTTAAGGGATTTTTAGCGGACTTGCCACCACTTCACGTGCTTTGCGCGTGGGATCCTTGCTCTTAAACACTAAAATCAAATCAAATTATATAAAAATCTGTAGACAAAATTATCATTGTATTCTAAATTCAGGGCAACAATAAATCTACAGTTGCCTTCAATTTTTGTAATTAGTCTTTATATCTTCAACAGGTCTTTTGTCAGTTTAGACCTACAAATAAACTTTTTAGAAGATCAAAAAAGATTTATTGATCCATGACTTTTATGAACGAAAACTGGCTCCTACAAGTGGCGCAAGAGTGTGTTGTGACGAATAAAAAGTCAAAAAAGTATATGCAAGCCTGAGTAAAATAGTAAATTTGTCGTTGGCCTCTGTTTTAGACATTCGTTTTCAACGAATGAATGGATTGTTCTTTCAGCAATTTCTTTAATGATGATTTAAAACTAATATCGTAATTTTTTTTCTAATTTCCAAGAAAAGTCGTGCATGCTACAATTTTACGAAACATGTAATAGCAGAGGTAATAGAGATTTTTCACTCATTTATATATTGGAACTAAATCTAACGATAACACATTCAAAATCGTAACTGCAGCACTTGATTTTGGTATCACTTCTTGCAACATCAACAGTGACATAAGATGTGAAATTCACATATGAGAAAAATACTAAAATATCCCGCAAATATATAATAATGTTAATTAAGAACATGAATGTTCTTATATTAAGGCGAAATTGCAATAGCCTTTCTGGTTGTCTTTGGTTTTGTATTATTAGATTATCCTATTTAGTTTTCTATAATGTCTTCTTCATGATACTAAAATTAAGAAACACAAAAAAATGGAGCTACATTCTACTTTTATTACTAAATTCACAACCATTTAGTACTAAAAGATGCATTAAACTTTTTTTTTTTATCATTCGGGAACCACATATATTAAGTGGTATAATCGTAAACTTTTGGTCTTAGATAAGTGACACTTGTGAATTGCAATTCATAGATCGTTTTGAATCGCCATCATAAATTTGAACAGATGTCCCATAAGGACCCGATAACCAACCTTAGCGGCCTCGACTCAAGCTGGCTATGATTCTCCAATGTATTATGAACAAATTTTGGCTCCTACCTGGGTTATAGAAATTTTCTTTCAACCCCGTGTATAATGACAATTAATAAACGCTAAATATTTTTAGTGACTTTTTTTCTAACGCTTTCAGCCGGCGACAATAATTAGCAGAATCTTTTTACTATCACTAAATAAAAGTCACTATAAATATTTAGAGATGATTGATTGTCGCTAGTTATTGGGGTAGGAGGAAGATTCTTCAAACTGGGGTAGGAACTTAAATTTTTCCATTTAGTATTTGCTCTAGTTATTGCCACCGAAGACCCCCCCTATAACATGTTGTCCTCAATCTACCACCACATGCCATCTGCTCGGCGGACGATTTCCAACATGGAGATACAATCTTTCTAAATGTAGTCGACACCATCACTCACATATTATCATCACCCAAAAGATCACACAAGCTTTTGGGATATGAGCATGTGAGCAGTGGGTCCTTAGATAAGTGGATATTCCGCAAAAATCTTTAAAAATGCTTTTAAGTGGGACATCAGAAAGACAAGCATACTCAATGTTGTCTTCAGGAGGAATACAAAAGCAGAACTATCCATTTAGACATTAAGCCGCAAAACATCCTTATGGATGAAAATTTTAATGCCAAGTTGTTTGATTTTGGGCTTGCAAAGTTGATGGACTAGGATCAAGGTCAAGTGATGACCTAAATAAGGGGTACTCACACATACATGGCTCCTAAATGGCTGAGCACGAAGATAATCGAGGAAGCGGATGTGTACAGTTTCAAAGTTGTCATGCTGGAAGTTATTTGTGGGAGGATAAACTTAGATTACTTTGTACCTGAAGAAAGTAATTTGCTTGAGATACCAAAAGGAAAAGGCAAAAACAAATGAGCCAGCAGACTTAATTAACAAATACAGTGCCGGTCTGCAAAGACACCGAAGAAAATGTTGTAGAAATCATGAGGACTTCCATTTGGTGATTGTACATTGATCGTGCTAGAAGGTCCTCTATGTCAACTGTGGTTAAGTATTGTTGCTATCTGTTACAAGATAGAGAGCAGTAGTACTTGTATCTATTGTTATAAATTTGACCAACTTTGTCGTGTGCTTTTTCTTTTTTTGTTGTATTAGTTTGTTGTTATACAAATAATAACGAATGATTGCTAAAGTTGACATGCCTCCTTGTAGGTAAAGGCTTTCAAAATTATATTGTTAAAAGCATAACAAAGCTCATGTATGGTGATTACATACCTGATTATATTGAAACTTCATAAGAATTGTCTTTCAAATTTTAGTATCCGCGTAAATGCACGTGCGTTGCACGTGGAGTATCAGTAGTTGAAGGCTAAAGTGCATAATGAGATGGTTGCTAGAGGGCGACAAAAATATTGAAAATTTTCATTTTTATGTCGTTTTTTAGGATAAAAAGTTATATGTTCATAAAATTAAGAATTCAAGGGGTGTCTTATTAAAACATTATTACTATGACATTCCATTAGATCTGCAGTCATTGACTTTTATTCCAAGCAGCTGAGGGCTTTGCAATGATCTCAATTTGCTTGAGTTTATTCCTAATCTCCTTTCCGAAGAAGATAACAACATGCTAGTAGAGTTCTCTACAGTGCAAGACGTCCAGCAAGCAATCTTTCATATGGAAAAAGATAGTGCATGACAATCTTTTAGATTATTTTTTCATTCAATGCTGGAATATTATTGCTGAAGACGATTATACGACTGTGTGTGACTTATTTGCCAAAAGAATTCTACCTAAAAGTCTTACTTTGTAAGTTGCTATTCCGAGGACATCATATCCCTTTACTTTTTGTACCTATAACCAATTAGTCTTTGCAATTTCTCAAACAAGATCATTACTAAGATTTTCTCACAAAGGTTGGCTTTAATCATTCCTTATAATTTTGGAGGAGCAAAGTGGTTTAAGGGCCGAAGTATTATATATAATATTGCACTCCCTCAAGAAGTTACTAGTACAATTGGTAACGTTTGAAGCTCTAATGTGGTATTGAAGCTAGATATGACCAAGGCGTTCGATGGGGTTTCTTGGCCTTTTCCAATTCTAGTGATGAGAAACTTTGGATTAGTGAGAGATTCATTGACATGGTTTGGAGGAGTGTTTCAGCTTGCTGATTCTCTATATAATCAATAGGGCAATCTTCTGGTCAGATATTTTCGAGGTCTAAGGCAAAAGCAAAGGCAAAGGGACTCGTTATCTCCTGCTGCTATGTGTATTATAGTTGCTGAAGTCCTTTCAAGGGTATTTCTGTCAAGTGAACAGTACGCAATGGGGTTGAATGTTTTTCTTTTAGTCCTCCTTTTGGACGTCCTCGAATTTCTCACATTGCTTTTTTGAGACGGAAAAATGACTAATGACCCTCCTTATGTATTTCTGGTTTGCGAGTCGTCCTCCTTAAGTATTAATTTTGATAATTGACCCATTATCTATCACTTTACTGCAATTTAGGACAATTGGCCAACAAAAAAGACACAATTGCCCCTCCTTTCTCTCATTCCTTATCTTTTTCTTCCTCGATGATAGCGGAGGCGGGGGTGGGCAGAGGGAGGGAGTTAGCAGTTCGATTGGCAATGGCGTGGGTAAGGGAGAGGAAGGGGTTGCTGGCTTTATTTTTTTTTTTCTTCCTTTTACAGGAAAACATAACATTTTAGTGAATACTATACCTGAGGGCTCTCAACTCGCAAGCCCGAAACATATGAGGGGGTCATTTGTCATTTTCCCTCTTCAGTCCAAAAACTCATGAAGTTGCTGATTCGTTATGAGAAACAATTTTATAAGGGAAAATTACAAAAAAATGGGTTTAGGGGTAAAATATTTGTAGATGAGGGGTTTATTTTGGAAAATTGTGAAAAAGTGGGGTGACTTTTCAAAATTTCTGAACAATGGGCAGACTTAAGAAAAAATGGATTTTTTAAAATCAACTAATCTGGACTTCCCAGATTACCCTTCCTGCCAAAATCGTTGGCCACTGTTCTAGTACAAGTCGTTTTCTGCAAGAAAGCAAGTATGGTTATGCAAAAATACTTGTCAGTTTGTACAGATATACAAGTCGTTTCTACCATTCGAACTGATGCAATACTAATTTTGTCCTAGAGAAGGGCTTATATTATAGCACCCAAAGATTTACCTGATATGAACATAAATCTTGACAGATTTGTGGGAGTCATTCCCAAATGACGTTGATTCTCCGTAAAACTTATGCTGAAAAATCACTCGGACTAATCTCATTAGCACTCTAATTACTTTTAATCAACACTCAACCAAAGAAACTGTTTCCAAGAACACCCAGATTATGTTTTATCTAAACTTCTATATCGTTTTGACTGTAAATTTGTATTTCCTAAGATACTTTTGAGATGCATAAAACTATAAATAGTTTTGTGGTATTGCTTTAATGAAGACCAGTAGTGCTTGAAATTTTGGAGCATGTCAAGCATATAACCAGTATTGACAACAAACCATTCAATGTTCCCTTCATCGCCAGTATAGACAAAAGATGGTGCTCCATGGTGCCAATAATGATCATTAGTAAGATACTTTTGGTAGAAGATTTTGGAGCTCTTGGGTTGGAATATGAAGTTGTCTAAAACTTGGGAGAAAAAATAGATTTTGTATGGAAATATTGGTTTTGTTTTGTTGGCTTGTTTTGGAAGTGAAGTTTGATAGGCATTAGCGAGAAAGTATGCTACCATTGATTCAAGATCTATGTATATTGTACCCCACCCTGTTCATATTAGGTAAATCTTTGGGTGCTCTAATATAAGCCCTTATCTTAGGCAAAGTTAGTATTGCATCAGTTTGAATGGCAGAAACTACTTGTATATCTGCACAAACTGACAAGTATTTTTGCATAACCGTACTTGCGTTCTTGCAGAAAAAGACTTGTACCAGAACAGTGGCCAACGATTTTGGCAGGAAGGGTAATCTGGGAAGTCCAGATTAGTTGATTTTAAAAAATCCATTTTTTCTTAAGTCTTCTCATTGTTCAGAAATTTTGAAAAGTCACCTCACTTTTTCACAATTTTCCAAAATAAACCCCTCATCCACAAATATTTAACCCCAAAACCCACTTTTTTGTAATTTTCCCCCAAAACTTATTAACAAGAAAAAAAGCTGCTTTATAACATCCAGAACAGCCTCTTGTTCTCTAATGAACATATCATTACTGCAGCTACTGATTTTAATCAGAACTCCTTTGCTATCACCTACTTGGAATGTCTTCTTTTTGTTGGAAGGAAGGAATGCAATCTGTTTGAGAGTTAACCGAGAAGATTCGATCAAAACGTGATAGTTGCAATCCAAGCTTTTATCTGATGGTGCCAAGTTAAACTCTTACAAAACATGTTCATGTTCTCCGACGCACACCTTTATCTATGATTGCAGCTATACAACCTCCGAACAATTTTCGACATTAAGAAAATATTCTCTAATTTTTTCACGGGAGGATCAGAGAATTGGCAAAAGCATCATTGGATCCAATGGCGCAATCTTTGTTACCCCGCCAAGGAAGGAGGTATCAGACTCCGAAGTTTTTAGGATTTTCTATCGCTTTTGGTGTAAAGTTATGGTGGCGCTTTTGAGAAGCTAACTCTCTACAGTCAAACATTTTTGTAGCTAAATATTGCAAAATGAGCACCCTAGTTTAGCTTCAGCCACTGCGTTGTCATCTCATCCATGGAAGAGAATGATTGTTGCTAAGGTAGTCGAGAAAAATCAGACGTGTTGGGTTACTGGTGAAGAAAACATTTACTTCTAGCTTCATAGATGGTTTGATGATGAACTTGTTGATTTTCCGCTGACATGGTTCTTGGAAGGTTAAGAAGTATTTACTGGATACTGGTGATTGCAACTTGAATTTCTAATCAAATATTGTCCCGGCTCTTACCATTCAAATTGTCACTAGACGCATTTTTTCAACTTGAAATCCATCTGTCTATTTTATCTTCTATGTCCTTTATATAAAGCCAACACCACATTTGATGTAACAAGGTAGGAGTATTGTTGCATAATTAATTGCTAGTTTTCTCAGTCATTTACCAAAAGCTGCATAAGGAGTTCCTCCAATTTTGCACACCTATCGCTTTTGTCACAATAAGCAGTACTATTATTAAGTAAGAGCACCCCTATGATAGAAGTTTTTTACAACTTTCAACTATACCCTTCATGATATACTAACTTCAATTTTTTTTTTTAATCAAAGCCCTTGAAAATTTTCCTACATTTGATAAATAACCGCTCTACCCCACTACAACTAAAATTTATTATTCATGCCATTATTCCACCACTTCACCCTAATATCCAACAATCAACATTTTTCTTATTTCTTGGTCTCCATTTTTATGAGGAATTCATTTCCCATTTTTTTTTATTTTTATCTGAATTAAATTTATATATGCTTTTGTTAATTACACTCATGTGCATACGATGCTAGTAGAGTTAAACACATTATGGCCCTTGCCACGGGTAGTCGTATTCTTCATTTTCACCTTGGAAGCTGGTTAGAAGTATATCTTAAGAAAGATATACGAGAATATTATGGGAATCCCACATATTGATCAGGCTTTTCATCTTAGATTAATAGTGGTGGGTAAGTGTAGCTCTGTCTGACTTATATGTTCTTCAGGCTAATTCTTCCATCATCAACAACTTGTAGGGAGTTTTGGAAATCCAGGAGGGAAGCTAGATTCGACCCACTTTGTGGTTTGTGATGTTAAGCAACTGGTTCAAGGTTCTTTTTCACAAATCCTCTCTTACCAAATTCTCCAAGTGGATCTTGATAGAATATTTCATCCTTAACTGCGACGGTTGTTACAAAAATAATATGGCGTTAGTGCAGGTGGTGAAGTTGCTAGAGATTCTTCAGGTAAGTTTATGTTTGCTTTCCGCCAATTTTATGTGTTGCAGTCCAATACAAGTGCAGAAGTTAGGGCCGTCTTCTCGTGTGTGTGTGTGTGTGTTTTGTTGTTATTGTATTCTTCTTTTCTTCTTGAGTTTAGACTTTTCGTCTTTCTTTTTCGGCCTTTATTTATGTTAACCCTCGCTTCCGTTTAATCTCTAGGTATTTCGGTACCACGTACAACCTGCATTTTGATTGTCGCCGGTTCTCTTTTTTCTTTAATTTTCCGTCTCTATCGAACATTCTGCTTCGGCAGGAAGCTTTATAGTTAGTTTCTGACCGATTGTCGGCAACCAAGTCGGAAATCATCTTCACGCCCCCTCACTGAAGGCGGTGCATCACATTTGAAGTATGTGGGATCTTCATGCTCTCAGCCTCCTAGTCAAGCGAGGCTCCGCTTCACTGGCGGCTGCTTCTGGTGCGTGTGGCAGCGGGCTTCCTTCGGCTCCAACCGGCTCGATCCGGCTCAATCCTCCAGCTTGGCTGTCCACCTCCAGTCGTGTTAGCCCGAAAATTTTCCCTTCACCAGTTGATCCCAGGTAGGTTAGAGCTGTATAGTTTTTGGGCTTTGGAGGTTAGGCCGAATGCCGCCCTCCTTTGTAAGTCTTTCGGAGGCAAATTCTTACGTCCCCATCCCCATTATAATTTTTTGGGTTTCAATATCACTTAAAATTGCATTTTAGCAACATTTTCAGCACCTTCAAATGACAAAAGTAGACCTCAAATAGCCAATCGTAGATCACATTAGCCATTGCTCCAAGTTACCATGCAGGATACATTTTCTTGATATCGATACAAAATTGTGATGAACCAAAGGACAGTGGGAACCTTCGTGAATATCGTACTCAAGTTCTTGGCAAGTGTCGTGGTATGACCTTTACGACAAACCCAGTGAATTCATTTAATTGAGAAACAATTTCTGGTAAATAATTAAGGATTCAACACCATTAATTTGATCCATTGCTTCAGAGTGATTACTTTTTTGTTGGTATAAAATGTTGGTAGATTGATGGTACAGTAGGACCCCTTTAGCGGTGATTAGGCATCAGTACTCCTGGGGGCACCAGAGGAATATTTTCGAATGATCATTAGAAATACATATGTTTTTCACAAAGACTATATGGGACACCTTTTTCATGTTAAATCTTTCCTTGGTGATCAAGAAGTAGTTTTTCTCCATTGACTGACTAATCAAACTTCCTTGATGAGCAACAAATTTTAGTTTAATGAACATTACCCTATTTCTTATTTGGTTTAGTAAACGTTAGCCTCATAGCGAACCTTTTTTGACCGAAGAAAAAAGGAAATAATGAACTATCAAGTCCTGACCAATGAAGCATCAAAAACATATGTGAACATTGTATAAAAAGCCCAGGAAACGTTCAAATATCAAGAGAGAAGATGGAAGAGGCGTTGTTAATAAGGGAGAGAAAAGAGAAGAGTGTGACATGGAGAGTATTGGGTGAGGAGGTGAAGAGGTTGGCTTATATAGCTGGACCAATGGTCGCTGTAACTCTATCGCAGTATTTGTTGCAAGTAATATCGGTGATGATGGTGGGACACCTAGGAGAACTCTCGCTCTCGAGCACAGCCATTGCCATGTCCCTCTCCGGTGTCACTGGCTTCAGCTTCCTCGTCGGTTCCTCTCTTTATTCGCTTCTTTTTCGTTATATCTGCATCCACTTGCCGCTAAAAAGACATAGTCCAAACTCTTCATGCTTTATATTCTGTTAACTAGATAGTTATAAGCAAAAAAGTTTCAGTTTTCCTGAGAAATGAGATCAGATGGTAGTGCTAAGAAAACAAAGCAAGATGGGGAAGAAAGCAGAATTATTAAACATAAACAGTAACCCCTTCGCAGACTTAGATTCATTGTCAAAGAACTCGTTGTTTGTTGCTTATTGTTTATTTTCATTCTAAGAAAAGCTGAATTGAACAAACTTAACATTCGATAGCTTGGGTAGAACGTTAAGTGTATTAAAGACTTTTGCAGAACAACAGTCAACATCAGAATGATCAGCTAGTTGGTGTCTTTTACTATTGCTACTTCTTGGAAACTCAATTGTGCAACCGCAGTTTCAACGCTGAATGAAAAGCAGGAGTCACTCACCCACCCACCATTACATTGAAGAATTTTTTTAATTCACAGGAACAATCAATCCAACCTTGGTTTTAAATTTGAACATAGAAATTTCTACCAAGATTGTGTGTATGCCATCTCACTTTTTACTTAGGCAGCGGGCCTTTTTCTTCTGTTAAAGGGTAATGTTCCTTTGGCAAAGTCTTCTCTAAGAAAGAACTCCTTAATTACTAGTGGAATCCGTCACTAGGTCCAAGGAAGCCGAAGGACACTCAAAAGTAACCAGGGGCCTGAAACTCGCACTTGTCATGCTGTCCATGCAACAAGGCATGTAACAATTCAGCCTTAGCCTGCACACGATCAGAATAATTGTGTTTATTGAAGTTTCACGACAAAACCAAGCAGTTCACCTAGGTAGAAAGTTGGCCCAGCATACTAAAATCTGTTGGTAACTTAGTAACATTTACTCTTAGTCCTGCTCTTCTTGCAATACACCAATGCTACTTATGTGATGAACTTTAATTACCTGACAACAAACCGGATTATGGGCATGCCGAACAGATGGGAATGGCTAGTGGACTTGAAACTCTATGCGGGCAGGCTTTTGGAGCTCACCAGTACAAAAAGTTTGGAACTCAAACTTTCACTGCCATTTTCTCTCTAATTATAGTATCTATTCCTATATCTGTATTGTGGATATATATGGGGAAAGTACTTGCTTTCATAGGCCAAGACCGCTTAATATCTCATGAAGCCGGAAAATTCACAACATCGCTTGTTCCCGGCCTATTCGCTTATGCAGCCCTTCAACCGCTTGTTAGATACTTTCAAATGCAAAGCATGGTCCTTCCCATGCTCATTAGCGCATTTGCCACTATCGGTATCCACATACCTCTATGTTGGGTGCTAGTTTTCAAGTCCGGATTAGGTAACATCGGAGCCGCATTGGCAATGAGTATTTCAGTGTGGTTGAATGTGATTTTCCTGGGAATGTACATGAAGCTTTCTCCCTCCTGCGAGAAAACCCGTGCTTCAATTTCAATGGAGATATTGCTCGGAACCAGAGAGTTCTTCCGGTTCGCTATTCCTTCTGCTGTAATGATTTGGTAAATGTTTTAAAGTATTACTTCTTAGCTTATAAGGTGTCTCTGCGGACTTCTTCTAAATATTCTCGGTTTCTTGTGGTTATAGTCTTGAATGGTGGTCATTTGAGCTCCTGATCTTACTGTCCGGACTTTTGCCTAACCCAGAGCTTGAAACTTCAGTGTTGTCTGTGTGGTATGTATGGTTTTTCTTTTGAATTGAGCATATCCTTAATGCCTTTAGCTACGTTTAAAAAAGTGCACTTGGGGCCAGAGCTCATATTTTTCGTCCTATGCACTTCTGCAACAGTCTCAACACTATCATCGTTCTCTATGCAATACCATATGGACTTGGTGCTGGTGCTAGGTTTGTTGGAACCGCCCTAGCTAATATTTTACCTGTCAAGGTATTATTATTCATTCCTGAGTGGTAGATTATCTTACTTTTCAGCACTAGAGTTTCCAATGAATTGGGAGCCGGCAACCCACAAGGTGCTCGTGTAGCTGTATATGCTGTGATGCTGCTTGCAGTCATAGAAACTACTATTGTAAGCGCAACCGTCTTTGCTAGCCGGCGCGTCTTTGGCTACATTTTCAGCAATGAGAAGGAAGTCGTGGATTATGTTACAGTCATGGCTCCTCTGGTTTGTCTATCCGTCATAATGGACAGTCTAAATGGGACCCTGACAGGTTCTTCTAGTGTGTTTCTTGAGAGATTACATTCCTGTCAACAATCACAAACTTCATATTGGATGATTGTGCTACCATCTTTACATCTAGGTATCGCTAGGGGATGTGGGTGGCAACATATAGGAGCTTATATAAACCTTGCTGCATTCTACCTTTGTGGAATTCCAACGGGTGCCATATTGGGATTCTGGGTACAGTTAAGAGGAATGGGCCTATGGATTGGAATACTTACAGGTGCCATCATACAAATAGTTTTACTCTCATTGATCACTGGTTGTACAAATTGGGAAAAACAGGTTTGCCTCCGCTCCTCCTTTATCATTGCTAAAGATATTCTGTATGCGATATAGTCGATTACCTTTACTACATGCAAACCACTATAAGGTTGACTGAGGTTAGGGACATTTCAATCAAGTGGACCTCAACTTCTTCGCGAACTAAGATAGGGCTGTTTTCGTCCAACTATCCATACGATGAGGAGATATCTGTGTTCTCAGACCTTAGTCACATGGTCACTCCATATCGTCACGATCTGTTTATAATATTCAATGCCTCCATACGCATGACCTTGTCACTTAATCTATCAATTCTTTTTAAGTTCACCTCATACCGACGATCCTGGACTACCGGGAAATTTACTGCTAATTAAAAAAATTTCAGAAGTTGCATGGATACTAAATCCTGCCATCTTACTGTGAGAGTGTTTTCATACTTCAGGCAACCAAAGCAAGGGAGAGGCTATTTGAAGGAGGATCATCAACAGATCAAGGAGAAGTATTGACCTAGTCGAGTCTCCCAATCATTTACGTATCTATTATTGCTTCTGTTGGAAAAGTAAAGTATGACTTAAAATGTCTAAGATTTTAATATAAGCGTCAAGCTTCTTTATGAAGTAACTATAGACCCTATGAAGATTTACTTACTTGGCTACCAGCTGGGAGTGGTGTTTTAACCATGCACTCAGCAGAAATCATTCCCTTAAAAGGATAGATTGTTGCGCACAGGAATTGTCCAGAACGATGATTGTGAAATTCGTGGGTTCCCTAGGGAATCCCGTAACGGTCTGTTCTTTCTATGTCGATTTGCTCAATGAAGTTGGTTGATATTTAGACGTAAAATCCTTAAGCAACAACCCGTTATGGTAAAAGGAGAAATATTTCATACATAAAAGTTTTACAAACCGTCCTGACTAGATCAGCTATCTTACATACATGAAAGGTTAACATCAATTGTTACCATTAACAATACAGATTAACAACTAACATATAGACCCAATATGATTACAATTAGACTAAAGTAGAGCATATCTTACACTTCAGCTTAATTTTAAGTAACAATCAAAGGCCTAAAGGTTACATAGACATCTAGTAAAACAAAGATGAGCATATCTTACACTTAACAGTTTACAACACACACGCACACACACATATATGTGCGTCCATGCGTGTTGTGTGTGTGGGTGTTTTGGGGGTTGGGGTGGGGTGTGTGGATGGGTGAACACTTGGTAGTATTTGCAAATATGACAAACTAATATATGAGAGAAATCTTGGAAATATAAATAAATAACCTGTACTTGAATTTGGTAGCATTCCAGTTCTGTTGAGAACTATTCCTTGTCCGATACGATTAGTGGTGTTTAGACTAGAAACAGAGATGGGATTCTAACAAGTGATTTTATATTCTTAATAATTAGATGAGAAAAGTGACAAAATTATGAAGCATTTTAAAGGAGAATAGATAATGAAAAATATGAGATGTAGGGAATCCTACGACAATGCAACATCAAAAAATTTCAAAAGGTGTACTGACAGGGACTTTGTCTTTAGATCCAAAAGATTTTTTGGATCATTGTTCTAGGGTGAGGCCAAATCACTAGCTAAAAGATGCATTACCGATGCCTTTTTACCTTTTGATGACAAATTAGTTCTGGAATGAAAGTATCTAATTCAAAATTAATTAATAAGAAGGAGAGACACTATCAAAATTAATATATTCAAAAATTATTTTTGATTTACGCGACAGAGAATTTTTTTTTGGTCAAAAGTCCTTTTATTTCATTGAAGCTCAAACATGTACATAATCTCCTTTCTATTTTACAAGACAAATCTGCTTCTATATAGAAAAGAACTAAACTATCCAACTATATACAAGAAAATTCCATCATGTATCCCCCAAACTGCACATAGTGATTGATTCCTCTCCGTTTTTGGTATTTTGCTCCAACTGCACATTCTATACTTGATCCATTGTTGTATTACACTAGCACATCCATGAGGTGAAGTTTGTTTTTGTTAAAAAATTCTTGCATTTCTCTCACACCAAACTGCATATACTGTCACAGCAAGGGATAGCTTGAGCAATTTAGCTCTGAAGCTTTTCCCTCTCAAGTGTAAGGTTGCCCATTCCAGAAGCTGTTGCCAATCTACCAGAGGCATCCTGCTTCCAAGTTTTGTGAAAATGAGTTCCCAATCCTCCTGAGTATAAACACATTGTACAAAAAGATGATCTATGTTCTCCATGTGTTGCTGGCATATGACACATCTGTCATCCTATATTAGGTTCCATGCTTTGAGTTTTGCTCTAGTTCTTATCCCCCCTTTACAGATCATCCATAGAATGATAGAGCATTTTGGGATAGCTCATGTGAACCATATCAGCTTCCACTAGGCTGCCTTTAGTGCTTTTGATCTCATCCAGTTCCATGCTGATTGTATAGTGAAAACTCCACTGGGATGCAAATCCCATTGTATCTTGTCATTACATTCAGGTTTAGGTGCTGGTTGAGTACTAAGTTTGCGTGCTATTTGCTGTATTGCCGAGATCTTGAGGGTTGCCAAGTCCATTTGTCTCCTTCAATTATAGCTGCCACTTTAGCATTCCAGCTCATACCTGCATCATAGATTAATATATGTCCAAATTGTTGAGTTAAAGGACCCCCAGGTAGCCATCTATCTAGCCACAACCATGTAAGCTTGCCATCTCCAATTTGATAGGTACATAATTGTTGCATTTACTGCCTATACTTCAAGATTTTGCACCATGTCCAGGAAAGTGTAGCAGGTGGCTAAAAGTCCACAAATGCTTCTCCTTTATAATATATGTATGACACCATTTGACCCATAGGGATTCTTTTTTATGGGCAAAATCCCAAAGGTGTTTACATATACCAGCTTTGTTCCATTCCCCTATTCTTTTCAAGCCTAATCCACCTTCTTGTTTTGGAAGACACACATCCTTGCAAGCTACCTTGGCATTTGTACACTTTACATCCTTTCCATGCCATATAAAATCTCTGATTTTTCTTTCTATGAGTTTGATAATCTTCTGAGGAAGAACAAAAATTGAACACCAGTAGATTTGAATACTTATCAAAACAAAAATGGCTAGCTGAACCCTCCCTGCATATGATAAACACTTTGCAGTCTAACTATTGATTCTTTTGGTCAGCTTTTCAATTAACACCATACAATCTTTGGACTGTAGTTTCGTAGATATCAATGGGACTCCAAGGTAGGTCATAGGAAATGATCCACTGGGTATCCCCATGGTCTTAATTAATTGCTGCTTTGTCCTTTCTTCCATCACTCCAGCCATATACATAGAACTTTTATTGAGGTTGGGAGATAGACCAGAGAGTTGCTCAAATTCCATTAATGCATGCTTCAACAATACTATAGATGCTTGATCTGCTTTAGATAATAAGAACAGATCATCTGCAAAGCACATATGAGTTATTTGGAGCTCTTTACATCTAGGATGGTGTTGAAATTCATCTCTTGCTGTGTAAAAATCTAATAGGCCAGCCAAACCTTCCATTACTAGCAGAAATAAGTAAGGTGAGATGGGATCTCCCTGTCTCAGCCCTTTAGCCCCTGCAAAGTAGCTTTCCATGCTTCCATTTAGGTTAATTGAAAACCTTGCAATGGTCACACATTTCATAATCCACTCAACAAAAGTAGAAGGGAACGGCATTACCTCCATGATGGTTTTCAGAAACTCCCAATCCACTGAATCATATGCTTTCTGAAGGTCTATCTTCACCACACACCTAGGTTTTCCTTTTTCCTTGTGATAATTATTTACTAGCTCTTGCATTAATAAGATATTATCAGCAATATGCCTTTTTTCCACAAAGGCAGATTGTCTTGTATTGATGAGCATTGGCAAGACAGCTTTAATTCTAGTGCAAGGAATCTGAGAGATACACTTGTATAGCACATTGCAGCATGCTATAGGTCTAAAATCTTCATTGTAGCAGGGCATGCTACCTTAGGAATTAAGGTCAGAGCAGTATTGTTAAATAAGTGAACACCTTTACCTTCGTTAAAAAATTCCATGACAGCTTCCATTACATCCTTCTTCACAATCTCCTAATTTTCTTGGAAAAATTCTGCACTGCAACCATCAGGGCCTAGTGCTTTATTTGGTTTCATTGAAAACATAGCCTGCTTGATTTCCTTTTCATTAAGTGGTTCACATAGAAGCTTTTGGTCTTGAGCAGATACTCTACATTTTACCACCTCCTGCAGCCTTCTTGTCATATTAGAAGGGCTAATCACAGCTGTTCCCAAAAAGTTTTTAAAATGCTCAGTGACAGCTTGATGTACTTCTTTAGCTCCATGAATCTGCACTCATTCAGTATTCATTATAGACAAGACTTGGTTATGTGATCTGTGCACTTGAACTTGCGTATGAAAATATTTGGTATTTCCATCACCCAACTTCAAGTGTTGGATTCTAGCTTTTTGATGAAAAAAAGTTTCTTCTGCCTGCACTAGGAGGTAATATTGCCTATGAATCTCAGCTTCCTGCTTAACCAAAGATTGATCATTATTCTGTAAAATCTCCTTTTGAACCTTTTGTAATTCCAAGAATTTTCCAGCTACTCTTGCTGAAATGTTGCTATAGTGCATCTTATTAAGCTGTTTCAACAGTGGCTTTAATTTCTTCAATTTGTGTTGAAGTCTAAATCCTGCACTACTAGAGATATCTTCATTCCAAGCAGATAGCAAAATGTCTTTGAACTTCTGTTGCCTCATCCAGTAATTGAAGAATTTAAATGGTTTCTTGCCCCTCCATTGTTCAGTAACCACTGTAATTATGAGTAGGGAATGATAAAAAATACCTGGTACTTGAACATCCACCTGAGTGTTTAGAAATTTGATAAGCCACCCCTCATTTTGCATTGCCCTATCAAGTCTACATCTGATTAAATTTTCTGATCTCTTGTTACATCATGTAAACAACAACCCTTTGGTATTCATATCTTCAAGCTGAGCATTACTCACACACTGATTGAACTCCAGCATATCCCTTCTATGTATGGAAGATCCACCTTGTTTTTCATTTAAAAACCTGACAACATTAAAATCTCCAGCCACCATCCAAGGCATATTACCAATACTTCTAGCCTCCCTCATTATCTGATTCCATAGATTCCTTCTTTTGCATCCTTTGTTATTTGCATAGACAAAAGTGACATAAAATACATCACCATTCTCTATAGGAGTGACTTTTCCTGTAATGTGTTGAGAGGATTTCCACAATACCTCTAAAGTAAATTTGCTGTTCAGCCATCCCACCCATAGTCTTGATACTCCTTTGGTGTTTGTAGAATATGTAAAACACCAATCCTTACTCCATTTGTTTGTTATTCTTGGAATGTATTCTTCCCTGACTCTGGTCTCAAGCAGTCCCAGAATTTTCACTTTGTGGTGCTTGATTATTTTCTTCACATCAGTTTGCTTCACAGAGTCATTGAAGCCTCTGATGTTCCAACTTGCAAGGATTGTCATTTAACCTTGGTACCTCTGCCTCTTTTGGCAGTTGTACTATCCTTTTTCTCCACACTTGTGCTCTTATTCTCTCCATTCACCTTTAAGTTGCTGCTTACAGGAATACTAGACTCAGTTATATTGGCATCTTCATCAGTCATCTCAGTTTGCTTCAATGCACTGTATTTGTTGGATAGATCAATGCCTTCTATCATTGGTTCATTAGAGCACTTGCTAAGATTTTCATTTCCACTTTGAGTTTCTTCATTGTCTTTGGATATACTGCTCTTGCCAAGAACTGGTTCTTTTTGTTTCCACACTTTCTGCATTTTAGGCTTCTTGTAGCAATTTTCTTCTTTATGACCAAACACATTACAGTGTAAGCATTTCACTGGAATCCATTCGTAGTCCATTTTTGTTCTCTGATATCATCCTTAGGCCCTTTCAATGGAACATGATCTGGTAATGTACCATCTACATTCACTTCAACATAGACCCTAGCATAGCTTAGTCTCTCTTTGGATGCAGTCATACCATCCATGAACAGAGGTTTTCCAATGGCACTTATAATTCGGCTTAGCATCATTGGAGACCAGAATTGCAGGGGTAGCGGGGGTAGTCTAACCCAAACAAGCATTGAACATAAGTCCTCTTTTTTCCATTGACATTCCTGGTGTCCACAATTTGGTTACTACAGGCTTATTATAAAAAAAAAACCATGGTCTAATACTTGCTGTTTTGCCATAGTATCTTCAAATTTTACTACAAAAATGCCTGATTTAAGAAAGCTCATAGAGAATTTACCATATTTCTTTCATTTTCGAATAAAGAAACCTTGCATAACATGAAATGGTGGTTTGGTACCTACCACATATGCTATTATTGCATTTTCCCATTCCTTGATCTCAGTTGCTACATCTTCCTGGGAGTACTCAACTCCTTTCTTTCCATGAATTTCTTGAGGTGGAATAAACTGTAGCTTATTCTCTTCCACGCACTCTCTATTTGGCTTGATAGTAGCTGCATATGATTTTTTTCTTCTGAATTTCAGCTCCTCCTTGACCTGTAAGAATGGACAGAGGAGGGAACGCTTCTTGATTTCCTACAGAGTCTATGCCTTCATTTGTTTTAATTGATTGTGATGTGGAAGCCACATCATCCTTTTTTATTCCACTTGGCATTGCTGACTGTGCTTGCCGAGCCACATCAGTCAGCGTGTCAACCATACGCGTCTTCAACCCTTTGTCTCCCATTGGCGATTCCGATACAGATTTGTCTTGAAGATTTTCAGCATTTATGATGCTTTGATCACAAATTTGGGCTCGCAGATTTACCTTCTCTTGTCTTAACACTTCAATTTGTTGCATTAATTGAGCGAGATCTATATATCTCAATACAGGCACTCTCACTCCCAGTGAAGTGGTGCCAAAGTAGCAAAGGATGAGTCAAACATAGAAGTATCGAAGCAAAAGACCCTTCTGTTGTTTTCCTTGGTGAGGAAGGGGCAAAGACGTGACCATCTTTCCCAAGAATTTGGGCCATACAAGCTGACAAGTCAAATTTCCTTGGTGGGCAAGAGGGGAGGTACAGTCTATTAGCCATAAATAAACCACTGGATATATGACTGATTGTGAACCATTTTTGACCACGAAAAGAAGGAAATAAAGTACTTGACCATCAAGTAAAAGTTACAAAGAAGTGGCTAGCTAGTTGGTCATGTATAAAAAGGCCACCAAGTGCTTAAATTAACTAGCGAGAGAGAGAGAGATGGGTTGTTATTGCAGGGGAAGAGAGAAGAGAAGAGTGTGACAGCGAGAGTGTTGGGTGAGGAGGTGAAGAGGCTGGTTTATATAGCCGGACCTATGGTGGCTGTGACACTGTCACGGTACTTGTTGCAAGTTATATCGGTGATGATGGTGGGTCACCTGGGTGAACTCTCTCTCTAGCACGGCCATCGGCATGTCCCTCTGCAATGTCACTGGCTTTAGCGTCATCGTCAGTTCCTCTATAACATACTATCCATCTTTCTTTTGCTATAGATCTTCATTTATTTGTCGCTAAAAAGATGTGCTTTCCCCATTATATTTCCTATAATGAACTGTACTAGCAACAAGATGCAGTTCTTAACAAACAATTTAGGCTTCTAATCTACTACCTGTAGTAAGTTTTCTAGTTATTTTGTGGTAGCTAGCTTAGTTTCTTTCTCGCAAGATAGCCAATACTAGAGTTAATTCTTCCTCTTTCTTTCATACCTTACTAACAACGAACGCGATTATGAGCTTGCCAAACAGATGGGCATGGCTAGTGCACTTGAAACTCTATGTGGGTAGGCATATGGAGCTCATCAATACAAGAAGCTTGGAACTCAAACTTGTACTGCTACTCTCTATCTATATATTTTTTCTATCCCTATAGCTATCATGTGGACATATATGGGAAATATACTTATTCACATTGGCCAAGACCAAGTGATATCTCGTGAAGCTGGAAAATTCACAAGGTCTCTTGTTCCTGCCCTATTTGCTTATGCAACCCTTCAACCACTTATTAGATTCTTCCAAATTCAAAGCATGGTCCTTCCCATGCTCATTAGCTCATGTGCCTGAGTGTGTATCCACGTTCCGCTCTGTTGGGTGCTAGTTTTCAAGTCTGGGTTAGGTAACCTAGGCGTGGCATTGGCAGTGGCTGTTTCCATGTGGTTGAATGTGATCTTCCTTGCTTCATATATGAAGTTTTCTACCTCCTGCGAGAAAACCCGTGTTCCCATTTCCATGGAGTTATTACACGGAATTGGAGAGTTCTTCCGCTTTGCTATCCCTGCTGCTGTCATGCTTTGGTAAATTGTTCTTCTTTCTCTCTTAAAGTTGAAGGTATTATGAGTGCATTTTGAGTGCAATTGTCTTCAATGTTGAAAGGGTGTCAGTGTGATTTTCTTTGGTAACTACAATGAATACTTTCTTGCGATTGTAGTCTTGAATGGTGGTCATTTGAGCTCCTGATCTTACTTTCCGAACTTTTACAGAATCCAAAGATTGAAACTTCAGTGTTGTCTGTGTGGTACGTATGACTTTTTTATTTTTTGTTCTAACGAAACTAGCCATCTTTGGATGAAGAGCAGTTGGGGCCGGAGCTGACAACGTAGTTTCTCTTGTAACAGTCTCAATACCGTTCTTACCCTCCAGGCGTATATGGACTTGGTGCTGGTGCTAGGTATGTTGCAAAATCCTACCATTTGATCTTGAGCATGTCAGTGCTTTATCTCCTTTGTATTTAGCATTAATTGTCCAGACTTCAGAGTAGCAAGGCTACGGAACATTCTGAGTTACGGTGTGAGGAGATTGAGTAATGTTGAAACCAAGTTTAACTTTTTCAGCACCAGAGTCTCAAATGAATTAGGAGCCGGCAACCCACAAGGGTTTCGTGTAGCTGTTTATGCCGTGATGCTGCTTGCAGTCACAGAAACAACCATCGTTAAGTGTTGTGGCCAAAAATTGACCGGGACCGATTGAGCATCGGTTGGGACCAAACGAGCACGCGAGCAGACCTGCAAAGCACAACACGAGCAAACGGTGACACGCCAAGACCCCGGAGGGAGCTCTGGCGAGGAGTCTCCGATGCTTAAGTCAGTAAATCATCTTGAGAGAGTAGCTGAGAATGAGAATACTATAGATAGTTAGAACCTACCTTCTTTCCCTTTTCATAGACCTTTATAGGAATATACTAAATGGTCGGTTATGTCCCTTTAATGGGGAGTTACTCTAATTAGTGGGAGATTACCAGGACTTCATGGGCAGTTATTGCTCATTATTAAGATAATGGGATAGTGGAAAGGTGGGCAAGTGCCACTCCCATTTCTCCAATAATCAAAGAGCAGTTTTGGTGCCACCTGGCAGTAACAAGTGTTACCTTCTCATTGGTGGGTATTTTTTACCCATATCATTTGCCCCCATTCCGTATTCTTTTGGGAGTAAGAATGCGGAATCAGGACGATTGTCGTAGCATCGAATTTTGGGCCCTTTTTAAAGGGATGCTCCGTGTTAGGAATTTAAACCAAAGGTGACATCTTTCACCCATTGGTAGATTGCAGAAACTTTTGGTTTAGCTAAGGATGGGTTGTCTACTCGGCTTGCCGAATACAGGCTTAGAAGGGATCATCTACTCAATTGGCCGAGTAGAGGCCTTAAACGTGCTTGCCTACTGCTGACTGAGTAAAGAGCATGGATGCACTTGTCTGCTCTATTGGGCGAGTAGAGAGTGAGACTAATGTGCTTGTTGGCTCGGCTTAGCGAGCAGAGGCTTAAGAGACTTAAAGTAGCTCGTTTGTTTGGCTAGGTAAGCAGAGAGACTTTAAGTCTAATGCGCTCGTCTTTCTCGGGTTAGCGAGCGGAAGATTGACTCTAAAGGCGCTCGTCTGTTCGGCTTAGCGAACAGAGAGACTAAGAGACTAATGTGCTCGTCTGCTCAGCCTGGGGATTAGAGGCTTAGTCTCTAAAGGTGCTCGTTGCTCGGGTTGGCGAGCAGAGAGACTCTAATGTGCTCTTTTACTCCGCATGGAGAATAGAGGCTTAGTCTCTAAAGGTGCTCGTCTGCTTGGCTTGGCGAGCAGAAAGACTTAGAGGCTCTAATGGGTTCGTCTGCTCGGCCTGCCGAGCAAAATTTCTAAAAGGTACTCATCTGCTCGGTCTGGCGAGCAAAGGTTCTAAAGGTACTCGTCTGCTCGGCTGGGCGAGTGGAGGCAAAGGTCTAATGTGCTCATCTGCTCGGCATTGCAAGCAGAAGCTTAGACCTTGAAGGGAACTCGTTTACTCGGCTAGGCGAGTAGATGCAGAGAGGTCTAATGTGCTCGTCTGCTCGGCTTTGCAAGCAAAAGCTTAGACCTCGAAGGGAGCTCGTCTGCTCGGCTGGGTGAGTAGAGGCAGATGGGTCTAATGTGCTCGTCTGCTTGGCTTTTGTGAGCAGAACCTTAGACCTCGAAGGGAGCTCATCTACCCGGCTAGGCCAGTAGAGACAGAGGTTGACCAACGAAGCTTGTCTACTCAGCTAGAGCAGAGGCACAGGTCTAATGCCCTCGTCTGCTCGGCAGAGGCTAAGACCATCGGAGCTCGTCTACTCAGCTAGAGAAGAGGCATAAGTCTAATGCGCTAGTCTGCTCAGCAGAGGCTGACTATCGAAGCTCGTCTACTCGACTAGAGTAGAGGCATAGGTCCAATGCGCTCGTCTACTCGGCAGAGGCTAAGACCATCGAAGCTCGTCTACTCGGCTAGAGCAGAGGCATAGGTCTAATGCGCTCGTCTGCTCGGCAGAGGCTAAGACCATCGAAGCTCGTCTACTCGGTTAGAGTAGAGGCATAGGTCTAATGCACTCGTCTGCCCGGCAGAGGCTA
Source organism: Escallonia herrerae (assembly GCA_033070095.1). Classification (NCBI taxonomy): domain Eukaryota; kingdom Viridiplantae; phylum Streptophyta; class Magnoliopsida; order Escalloniales; family Escalloniaceae; genus Escallonia; species Escallonia herrerae. Next base: position 67,846 of record JAVXUP010001710.1, read on the forward strand.
AGACCATCGGAGCTCGTCTACTCGGTTAGAGCAGAGGCACAAGTCTAATGCGCTCATCTACTCAGCAGAGGCTAAGACCATCGGAGCTTGTCTACTCAGCTAGGCGAGTAGAGGTATTGATGATTCTAACACACTGTCTGCTCGGCTGGGGGAGTAGAGGCTAGACCTCAAAAAGAGTTCATCTACTCTGCTAGACGACTAGAGGCTTACTTTAAAGAAGCTTGTCTACTCGGTCTAGGGAGCAGAGGCTTTATAGAGGATTCAAGTGGAGTAGCATGTCTACTCGATTTTGTCATTTCCATCAACGGGTACAAAGGGTAACTTGCCCCCTGTTATGTTGATCGAATGGCACCATGTGTTAGTTGTCCCAAAGGTCATGAGATCGTGCTATTAGATTACAATAATATCTCTATATAAAGAGAACTCTATTTTATTTTGAGCTAGAGAGACTTTGAGAGGCCTAAAAAAGCTCGTCAGCTCGGACTGGTGGGATATGAGTCCATCAGAGTTCTTTAGCTCGGTCTGGTGAACAGTGAGTTAGGAATTCAAAGGATCTCTACTCTATATGAGGCTTACACGACTCCTCGAGAAAGGAGTGCTCAGCTGGGCCAAGGTTTAGGCGACTTTTTATAGAGATGATCACTGGTGCTCCGCTAGACCATCATAAATGTCCTCAGTGAAGGGGTATTGGATGATGACTGGCATTGTGATACTGAGCTTCTCAAGGTGTCGGTCATGAGAGTGGCTAGAGCTCGGTTGAAGCACTTAAGAGTGAGCCTCGTAATATATCTTCTTAGGTCGTTTATTCTTTGAATGACAATACTCCTCGTCGTCTAAAAAAAATGATGTGGCCATTACAACGGGCAACGGTCTTGGCCTTTTTGTGATGCCAATGGTGAGAGTATAAATTCATCTTCGGGTGACCTTAGACGTTGGTTACAAAAGCTCTCAGTATAATGATGAAGAGGTTAGTGATGCATCATTGAATAGGTTGCCTTTGACAGGTAGTGGTTTGTAGTGCTCGATACATCCAAGAGGGACAATTGACCGAGACTTACAAACTGCTTGATAGATTCTTACATGGCATGAGTGGTGACGAGCAGGTCGTGCTACTCAACCATCATATGAGGGGGAATGCAGGATTTGTGTGAGAATGGTCATAGTCTCATATACATGTAGCCCCTCTGACTAAGAAGGCATAGAGATGGCTTCTTAGTCATTGTGTAGGGCATGCTCATAAAAGTAAGGCATAGTGCAATAATGGCTTCTTAGTAATTGGGTAAGGCATGTTCGTAAAAAGAACAGTTGTTTGCCATCTCGGTGAGGCAAATAGATAAAGCTAGGGAGTGTAGTCTGTCTGCTCAGCTAGATGAGCAGATAAAGTTAAGAGGACCATGGTTTGTCCAAGAAAGTAGCAAACGTGGAGACTGTCAGAGCAGGATACCACTAGATGACTAATAAAGACGTTGTAACATTTTGTCGATACGTTGTTTAGCGATGTGCAGCAATGTGGCAAATGAGAATTCGGGCACGAGATCTCAAATTTGCTAGACGTACTGGCAAAGTTATAAGCATAGGCTGTGACGCTCTCACGGTTATCAGATTAGTGTTAGCGTATGCGTCTCCATTTCACAAGTCAACATGTGACGCTTGACAGATGCTGCCTTTAAAGCTCTTCGCGTAACTAAAGCCACAAGGGCTGTGAATTTTCTTCAAGTATGAAGTGGGTTACATTATAAACCCTCGCAACAGAAAAAACATGTCACGAAAAAATATAGCAAGAGAGCGTATGAGTTGATTAAGGCAACTATACTTTAGCACTAAAGCACTTAATTGAGAGTAGTAATCATACTCTGTGATACCATTATTATCATGTTGGTTAGACAGTTGAGGGGTGTTACTAACGCGAGTGAGGGTTTGTAACAACTTATATCACTCGTATGACCTAGACGTGTTAGTCAATTGAAGCAATGGGATGATGCTAGGCCGAATTAAATAAACACATCTAAGTTAAAGTGTTTAAGCAATACAAAAGCGTATGTTAACTGTGCCGGCGCTTAAAATCGTAGCCCTTGTGCATTATGGCGTGTACAAACAAATGTTTTTATTCACGCTTTTAGTGACAAATGTGGCTACACGTGTAGGCTTTAAGACATATGTAGCATATATCAAATAAATAGAACTTTGTGGGTTCAAGTCTAAATATGCAAATTTTTGGGGCAAAAACGTAATTGCTTAAATGGAAAGTGTGACCTGATTTATTCAGTCGATGGCTGGAGTTTTTCTTCTTCACGAAAGAGGCAGTCAGAGCATCGTCAAAGCGCCGCCGCCACCGAAAGTGCCCTCTGCCGGTGGTTTGGTGCCAAAGGAGGTAGATTTGGCTACTTCTTCTTGGGTATTTCGATTACAGACGAAGGCTCTGCGTCAACGGCCATGGCGGTAGGGGCTTGGACTGAATAGCGACGGTAGTGGCGTGTCTGGCGATGGCGGAAAGTGGGCCAGAGTGGTGGCAGTAGCCCGTCGCTAGGTGGCGATGGCATGCGGTTGTCGTGATCTCAATTTGTAATGACTGGTTCATGATTAGCATGACGCTTCATGGCTGACTGTGGCGGCAGTCGTGGGTCTTCTGTGGGCGACGCAGCAATGTCGTGGCCATAGTGGCTATGATAGGGATTTTAATGGCAAGGCGGTGGCCGATGGGAGGCCCGTCTTTTGTCTTGCAGACCCACGGTGGTGGGACATTTAGCATGGCGGCTGAAACCCGCCACCTGAAGACGGTGGTGCGGTGGCGGTACGGTGGCTGACTCGCAATTGGCGTGGCTGGTGGTTGTTCCCAACTTCTTTCCCTTTTTTTTTTCTAATTGATTCTGCAGTGGCTGTCCTCCGATGGGGTGGACAGTGGAGGTGTTAATTACGACGCGGGTGACCGGAGAAGGAGGCGCCAGATCTGGGGGTGTCGATTGTGGTGGTTGTTGCGCTGCCAATCTAGGTGGTTGTTGCGACCCTGTCATGGACTAAGGTTTCTTTTTTGCGATAACAGCGGTCCATTAAAGGCGACGGAGGGCTTTCAACAGTGGTTTTGACGATGTCGTCCTGGACTGATGATTTTATTTAGCGATGACAGCATAATTGTCGTCTGTCAACCCATGGGGTTAGGTCAAAAACTGTTTGTTGATGTTTCCGGCAAACTGTTGTACACAATGCTTCACGGCGGAAGTACTGCGATGTTGTTGCCGATGTAAAACTGATCTTTACGCGGCTGCTGATCCCATTTCTTTCTCTCTCTCTTGAAACGGTATGCTATCGTAGATGGCCACAGTTTGTGCTGTTGGTTAATGCGCCGGTAGTGGCGTGGCATTGGACGGAATGGATTTGGCGGGGAGTTGGCCGGATTGACGCCCGCAGCTTGCCCCTCATTGCGACGGTGCGTGATCAACGGGGTTGTCGTTGTTAACGCCGGAGTGAAGTGAGCTTGCGGCGGTGGTGGATGTTCTCCGGGTTATCAAACGGCGGCATCAGCGACGTCGTCGCGAATCTGGTGCGGCGGCGGCCCAGTCGCGTGGTTATTGTCATGTCTGGTGGCCGGCTGTGATTTATCCGGTTGAGTCACGGGTGACACTGGCCGGTCGTGGCAGTGGCAGATCTGTCTGCATTGTGATTGACGTGGCCAATTTATAGTGGATTTGCTGCGATGCTTCTTCTTGGCGGTGTCGCCTAGAGCGATGTCGCAGATTATGACGGTGAGACATCGGGAGTTTGAACGGCGATGCAGCGACGTGGTCATTGTGATGCGACGCTGCTGGTCGCGAGAGTAGTAAGTTGGTGACCGAAGAAGGAGGCGCCGGTAACGGCAGCCCCTTGGTTGTGATTTTCTCAGCACTGTTGATGTTGTTGCTGCCAATGATCATGCACAGACACTGGATGATGGCAGTTGAGTCTGATTCCCAACGTCGATTGTAGCCTCGTAGGGGCATCGTTGGGTGGTAACGCTGTTGAGGCCCACCGAAGGTGTCTTGACCGTCCAGAGCACTACCAGTGCTGTTGATCATTTTTTCAGCATTCTGAATTCCCATGCTTTTCTTTGTTGACGTGTTTGCTAGGTCTCTGTAGCTAGTCGGTCCCATGGATGGCGCCAAAATGTTGTGGCCAAAAATTGATCGGGACCGATTGAGCGTCGGTTGGGACCAAACGAGCACGCGAGCAGACCTGCAAAGCACAACACGAGCAAACAGTGACACGCCAAGACCCCGGAGGGGGCTCTGGTGAGGAGTCTCCGATGCTTAAGTCAGTAAGTCATCTTGAGAGAGTAGCTGAGAATGAGAATACTAAAGATAGTTAGAACCTACCTTCTTTCCCTTTTCATAGACCTTTTATAGGAATATATTAAATGGTCGGTTACGTCCCTTTAATGGGGAGTTACTCTAATTAGTGGGAGGTTACCAGGACTTCATGGGCAGTTATTGCTCATTATTAAGATAATGGGATAGTGGAAAGGTGGGCAAGTGCCACTCCCATTTCTCCAATAATCAAAGAGCAGTTTTTGTGCCACCTGGCAGTAACAAGTGTTGCCTTCTCATTGGTGGGTATTTTTTACCCATATCAGTAAGCACAAGCCTCTTTGCTAGCCGGCGTGTCTTTGGTTTCATATTCAGCAATGAGAAGGAGGTCGTGGACTATGTTACAACCATGGCTCCTCTGCTTTGCCTATCTGTTATAGCGGATACTCTAAATGCGGCCCTAACAGGTTCCATCTCCCCAATCCTGAACAAACTCAGTCGTCCCTTTAAACGAGACATCATTTTCTTTCGTGGTTCACTGAGCGCCTATAAATTCGAGTGCCTTTTTAATTAGAACTGTATGCTATCATAGACTCGATGCACCATATATATCTCTAATCAACCTTAGGTAAGAGAATAAAGCATGTGCCACTGAAAAAGGGGCAGTAGTTCGGAAAAAAATTGAAATTTCATCTCTAAGAATATAAAAACATATAATAATGTCTCGGTGTACGGAATTAGCAGGGCGTAAAGAATAAGTACATTATCTTGACAAAAGTCACATACTTCATTGCCTAATGTGACCATCTTGAAATCAGGTATTGCGAGGGGATGCGGGTGGCAACATATAGGGGCATATGTCAACCTTGCTGCGTTCTACCTGTGCGGAATTCCGGTTGCTGCCACCTTGGGTTCTGGGCTCAGTTAAGGGGAATAGGCCTGTGGATTGGAATACTTGCTGGTGCTAGTACAGAAATAGTTCTGCTCTCCTTGGTCACATGTTGTACAAGTTGGGAGAAACAGGTTTGCTTTCAATCCTCCTTTATTGTCACTAAAACTTTTCTGTTAGGAATATCCTTAAGTCCTCAATGTTGATTGTGAAACCCAATAAAGTTCATGAGTTTAGGGGTGTCTAGGCCGACTTATAGTCGCATGACGTATCATTATGATTTGTTTATGTTATGATTTGTTTATATTGTTCTCTACCCGTGTATGTATGACCTTGTCTCTGAATATTTTACTTTTGGACCGTAGAGACGCCTAGTACCTATAATTTAGGCCTTCAATATTTATTTCAACACGTAGAAAATGAAGTCCAAAAGTGTTACGGACATTAAATTATGCCATTTTTTTTCATTCAGGCAATTAAAGCAAGGGAGAGATTATTTCAAGGCAAATCGTCATCCAATAACGGGGCACTGTTGATATAGACCCACTGGCCACTGCCAACGATGTTCTTATTTTTTCATTACTTCTGATGCAAAGGGAAAGTATGTATTAAAGTTTCATTGTTCTAATGTTCTTAGATACAAGCACCAAGCTTTTTTCTTCTTCTTTTTTTCCTTATGGGAGCTTATGTATTATTTTCTTTTTATAAATTATTTAGTAAAGCTTTAATGTTGTTGTAATTTCAAAATTTTTAACTAGACAAAATTTGGTGCAATGGGGCTTTTAGCAATTCTAGTGTCCCAAAATAAAACTATTCCTTTACATGAGGTGAAATATTGTTCGGAGAGCAATTTCTTTTGTGTCGTAAAATGGATTAAAAACATGTTACAACTTTTTCCTTTTCCAAAAAGCATATTACAAAGATTCAAGAAAAGAATTTAAAGGGATTCACGTCAGAAGTCAACCAAGTTTCTAAATTACTTAATAAAGCATTATCTTTGAAAACGACATCATTTTACTCATTTGTATTTACAATGTAGACAGCCAAAAAGAAATATTACTCTCATGAATATTTCATTTTTTCGATGGATGCTATAATGATTCGGTCCTTACGGTATGTAATTTGCTGGAGCAGGCCCAAAGGAGTGGAGTGGTGCCTGTCGAGTTGACGGTTGGAAAGAATACAAAGATGTCAACCTTCTTCGTGATTGACTCATCATCCAGTTTCAAAGCTCTACTCGGTAAGATTGCAGTCATGTTAATGGATGCATACAATCCTCTCTCCATCAAGTATTGATATTTTGGAGGGAAGATCAAGATGGAAGAAAGGTAGCAGAGTCAGTATGGGCGCATGATAAGCTGTTTTTGGCTAATTCTAACTCTGTGCATGATAGCAGAGTCAGTAGGATTTATCAACAAGGAGTAGAGCCTTGGGAGATTGCTAACGATGAGGTGTTAATATGTGGGCAAAATCTCAACTGGTTAAGATTTGCAGTCGATCAGATGCAGATAAATAGGAATGTAATGCTTGAACCTGTTAACAGTAGGTCTTTGTCATATACGAGCCCCAGTTGTTTTCAATAAATAGACATCAGGAAAGAAGTTGTTTTCAACAAATAGACATAAGGAAAGAAGAATTTATGGAGAACGAAAGGAAATAGGTTGTTTCGTTCAAGATAAAGAAGGTGAAGAGGGAACAATGGTTTTGAAGAGTTAAGGATGCGACCTACATTGGTTGGTGGTTGGGATGCAAGATTAAGCAAAGAGAAAATAGGACAAGATGTTGTAATCCTTTATGCTTTGGAAGAGAGAATAAAAAGACTGTCCACTATTGATTAGGCATAATGTATAGTGGACGACCACCGAGACCAGTTAGATAGAGTTAAACTACAAGAATTGGGTTTAGTTTCGGCCAAACTAGATGACATGAAAGCAAAAATCCAAGATCCCCTGTTCGAAATTAACTTAGGGACAGAAGTTGATCCACAATTTATTTATATCAGCTCTTAGTTACCAAACGAGATACAAGAGCATATAAGAGAACTGGTCAAGGAATATAAGGACTACTTTGCCTGGAGTTATGAAGAAATGTCAGGTTTAGATAGTATGTTGGTCGAGCACAGGCTACCGATTAAGCAAGGTTTCAAACCCTTTATCAGGCCCCTTTGAAGATGTCAACAGAAGTGACTTTTCTGGTCAAAGAAGAGATTGAGAGGTTAGTCAAGGCAAACTTCATCAGACCTGCAAGGTCTGTTGAATGGTTATGGAATATAGTGCTTGTCTCAAAAAAGAAAGGCAAATTTTGAGTGTGCATTGACTTTAGAAACTTTAATATTGCTGCTTCTAAGGGCCAACACATAATCATGTAGTAGATTTGTTAGTTGATTTAGCGTCAAAGCATAAAGTCATGTCATTTATGGACGAAAATGCCGGCTATAGTCAAATTTTTATTGACCAAGATGATGTACATAAACTGCATTTAGATGTCCAGGTTTAATAAGAATGTTTCAATGTATGGCGCACCGCCTCGAAAAAATCCCCATAAAAGGGATTTTCAAGAGTTGTTGTCTTATTGAATGTGGAAAAATAAGGAAAAAAATCAAAATTGACTCGAAGATGTCTAAGAAAGACGAGTGATCTATCAAAACTAAGGGAGGGGTGTGTAACGGAAGATGTTAGGCACCCGCCATGCCTTTTGGTCTCTACTTTATTTCTAGTCATTAATGACCTTAAAAACATGTAGCACACAAAAATATGACAAAATCGAGCCTAAGTTAATTTTTATATTTTTTGGCTTGAACTCGACAACTGGGGTCAAATGGCCTACATATCCTACCAGACTAATCGGAATCAAAACCCAACATAGTTCGACTCTAGTCCTACCGGAGGTAGTCTACAATTCGAGGCTTAGACTTAGACATTTTTTTACTGTTTTTGAAAAAAAAAAAAGAAGTGAATACGGGAAAGAAATGACAATCCATATGATTTCTGCCATATGAAAGCTTAATAAAAATTACCTCGCGATGCAGCTTGCCTTGACGACTCGGGAATGCTCATCATTGGATTCACGATGCAAAGAAAAAAGCAATACTTTTTAGAGTGTTTTGGATCTCTAAGATTCTCGAGAGAGGTTGAACGTTACTTCGCGAGAAAATGGTGTGCAAACTCCAAAGAAAATAAACTTAGAAAATTGACTTAATGGAGGTCAAGACTCCTTTTTATAGCACTCAGGCTCACAAAATATGATAAGATTGACAATGCAAATCTGCATCGCTAGAGATAAGTCAGAATAATTGATAAAATCACATGTTGATAAAAGTCAACTAATCGGCCGGTTAGTCAAAATCGGTAGGTTCAACTCATTTATTAAAAAATTTTATTTTTGAATTTCGAAGCATTATCGGATCTTAATTTCAGTAATTATCTCTAAAATCACAAATGTGATGTTCCAGATTCGAGATAAGTCTTTTCTTAATCATAAAATGGATTGATTTAATCTTTACATTAAGGATAAATCATGGATTATTTTCTAAAATCATCTAGACAAATTACATCATTTAAGATAATCTAAACCATGAACTGGAGTAATGTAGTGGACTGGACTAACGGACTGGAGTGGAAATGCAATTAACTGGACTGGACAATTAAACTAGATTGGACCACATTAATTAAATAACTAGACTTAATCATTTACTTTATTAAAACACATAATCAATAATTCTTTTTAATTAATAATGAACCTCATTATTTAATTAATTAAAAATACCTAAAAAAAATGGGGTGTCTACATAATGGGTAACGATGCCCTTTGGTTTAAAAGCAACATATCGGAAGGCAATGAACTTAATTTTCCATGATATGATTAGGAATTTTTTAAAAGTGTATACTGATGATGTGGTAGTCAAATCAAGTAATTACCAGCAACATATGCAACATTTGAAGAATGCCTTCGTCCCGATGACACGGCACAGGTTGAAAATAAACCCACTGAAATGTGTCTTTGGCATTTCTACAGGGAACTTCTTAGGTTTTTAAGTCTATGAAAAAGGGATTGAGATCGATAAGAATAAATAAGCCGATGCCATTATTGATGCTAAACCTTCTTCTAATAAGAAAAAGGTTCAACGTTTTTCTTGGCCGTGTTAATTTCTTATGTCGATTCATTACAAATTTGACAAGAAAGACAAAAGCATACCCAACTTTGTTAGGACTAAAAGAGGATTTCAAATATCGATGGGGACTAGAACATCAACAAGCTTTTCAAGCGATCAGGATTATTTGATCAAGCCTCCAGTTTTAATGCCACCAAGAATGAGAAGCCGTTGAAGCTATACATATTAGCCACGGATTGTTCACTTGGCAGTTTGTTGTCCCAGGAAAATGACCAAGGTTATAAGTAGTTGGTTTATTATTTTAGTAAAAATTTGAATGTAATAGAGCAGAAATACTCTGATGTGGAAAACTTATGCTTGACTCTATATTTAACAGTCGTTAAGTTAAGACATTATATGCTACCCTTTGAAGTGTTAGTTATAATGCATACTGATTTAATAAAAACATGTTGATAAGACCAGTTTTGAAAGGTAAAATGGGCAAACGGATAGTGGCTTTCATAGAATATTGTTTGACTTGTATTCCCCAAAAGACTGTCAAAGGGCAAGTGTGGGCTTATTTTTTTTGGCAGAGCATCCGAGCAAAAATACAAAAAAGAATGGACTATACATCGATATTGTTCCATGGAAGATGATATTCGATGGATCAAAAACAAATGATAGAGTTAGGGCTGGGGTGGTATTGATATCACCCATCAGTTTGCTTTCCAGATTACTCATGGTTGTTCAAACAATCAAGTTGAGTATGAAGCTATACTAGTCAGTTTGGAAATATTGTTGGACATGCATGTAAGGAATGTGCCAGTTTTTGGAGATTCTCAGCTAGTCATATAACAGTTAAACGGAGAGTTCAAGTGTTGCGCTGCAGGTTTAGACATGTACTTTAGTTATGCTATATACCTATTGAGCAGATTTGGTGATGACATTATAATATATACCCCTTAAATAGATAATAGTGATGCCACTGTCATGGCCTAATTGGCGTCATGATTGAGGATTCCAGGTGGAGACAATGAGCATTCGTTAAAGTATCGAAATAATTGCCATCGATTGTTGAACGATATAAAGAGATTAAAATGATAAATCCAATCGATCTAACCCAAGATGGGAGTCAAATTATCCAATTCTCGCAGAATCCACAGTCGAAGGTAGACAAAAAGATAAAGATGTGGGCAATTAAATATTTCATGTTAAATGATGATTTGTTTAAAAGAACGCCGGAAGATTTAGCATTACAATGCTTAGGACAGTAGGAAGCCATGCAAGTAATTGCTGAAGTGCATGTAGGCATCTGTGGAGCACACCAATCGAGTGTAAAGATGATGTGGTTAATCCGGAGCCATGACCACTATTGGCCAACGATAATGGAGGATTGCTTAAAATACGCAAAAGGTTGTCAAGGTTGCCAAAAACATTGGGTTGTTTGTCTGCTACCTTGTATCTATCTACAACCGATAGTGAAACCATGGCCATTTCTTGGTTGGGCCACGGATTTGATAGTACATATTCACCCTCGTTCTTCCAAGGAGCATGATTTCATTATGGTCATAACAGACTATTTCACTGAGTGGACAGAGGCCAAACCAATGAAAGCAGTTAGTCAGGAGGATGTAGTAAATTTTATTAGGGAAAACACAATTCATTGATTTGAATTACCTCATACCACTACTGTTGATAGAGGATCATTTTTACTGGAGAGGGGGCAAATGACCGAATTTGCTAGAGAATATAAGTTTACATTTAAATTCAACCCCATATTATGTTCAAGCCAATGGTTTAGCAAAAGCTACAAATAAATCCATAAAGCATATCATGGAAAGAGCAATTGAAGAAATGCCAAGCGATTGGCACTGTCTGTTGTCTGATGTATTATGGGCATTTTGAACTTCTCCTACAACCAGTACGGGAGTAACACGATATGCCGTAACTTATGGGCATGATGCAGTCTTGCCCATGAAAGTAAAAGTCAAATCCTATAGAGTAGCTATGCAAAATGAGAACATTGATTGGATGCTCTAGATAGGTTAAAGGCATAAAAATTGAAGGTTAGCTGATCGTATAATAAGAAAGTAGTATCTAGGTCTTTTGAAGTGGGTGATTTGGCGTGGAAAACCATCTACCTATCATGAGCAAAGATATGGTCCTCAAACGGGGAAGGCCCATTACAAATACTTAGAGTCCTCAAGAGGGGTGTCAATTGGTTAAAATACTTGGAATATCAGGTTCACACTAAACCTATAAACGGACAATTTATAAAGAAATACTTCCCCTCTATGTGGGAAGGTGTTGAACTGGTTGATAAAACAACATTGCATTAGCCTAAACGAGGCTAGAATGGCACAATACAATATTTAAGACCAAAGTACTGTTGCAAGTAAAATTGGTCAAAAGTTATAACAAACCTAGATAACAGGGAGTATTCTTGAAATTAACACAGTGTTACAGAATTTAAAAGAAAGAGAAACCGTCTAAGTCTTAAAAATAATTTGAATCGTCTTCCACTGGGAGATAATTTGACTGACAAAGGCAATTTGAGATGCATCCTTGAACGATTTTTCAAGGGTTTAACCAAATCGATAGCCTCCTGATAGACATCGTTTTTCTTCTCTATTAAGCTGTTATCTTTCTACTTCAGCTATGCTATTCTTGTTTTGAGGGACCTTATCTCTATAGCTACTTGCTAGATTTCTTGCAAAATTTGCAGACTTGACTGTTGTCTCTCTTGAATTTTCTGGGTCAAGGCTTGAATGTCTTTCTTTGTTTCTGATGTCTCAGCCTTAAATTTCATACTTTAATTCCATGAGGATGACATAAGAAGAATCTATGGTTTCAAGGTAGTCATCAACTCTGCTTGAGCCTCAGACAACGCAAAAGAATTATTAACGAGAGTGTCGATCAAATTATTAAGCTTAGATGCGAGCTCTCAATCAGTCAAGATGTCTGAGAGATCACGGGCCAATAGCTCTCAAAATAAAGCTAAAGCAATCTCCATAGACTGATTGGACGAACTCTTAATTGAAGATGAGGCTATATGAGACAGCGGCAAAGGCCCGGTAAAGGCATTGATGGCTTCTTGCAGTTGTTGAAATTTTTGGTCAATATCAACGAACACAGGTTGAGGATTGTGAGTCACTGTCTATGTAGTATGAGGGGATATGGTGTGATGAGGTAAAGAACAAATGACCGATAAAGCTCGTTGCATCAAATAAATGACATTCTTCACCTTGAGAATAGAAGGCAAGAGTTCCTCAAAAGGCAAACATCAATGGCACATCAACAACCCTAGGATCCCTTCTAGGAAACATAGGGACAGACGATTAGCAGTGTCCATAAGAGTGATAAAAGCATCATCAGAATGACCTTCATCAGAGTCAATGCCATCTTGTACATCCCAGGGCATAGCTTCATCCTGTCAAAACAAACGTCTAAATTGACTTGACCTATAGTATGCAATGAGAAAATGGAAACATCGAAAAACTTTTAACTGATGTAAATACGAAGGAGACTAGGGAGTTGGTTCAATTCTAGTTTCATCAGGGGATGCTTTAACAATGTCACAAGGGAAAGTGCCTGAGGCAGTGGATTCAAAGGATTCATTAGAGGGATCAAATGAGTCAGCTCCAAAGGAACTGGATGCATTTTTTGGTGAGTACGGTTCTTCAGGCTTGTCTTTTTCCTTGTCCAGATCGATAAACATATCCTGTAGATTTTGAAAACATTTTATGGTGAAGTGTAGAAATCATGAAGGAAGTAATAAGGTAGGCAGTAAAATAAACCTTCAAAGTTCTTGTTCAACTATTGTGGCGAGTTCTTGGAGCTAAAGTCATTCGCCTTCTCGGAGTAGCAGCAGCTTTCGACATTTGGCTCTTCGTACTCACCGTGTGCAATTTGCTCAAGTTAGCTACAATTTCTGTTTCCATAACATAGGTATCAGTAATTGTTACCTGAACACCAACAAACGGCGACAGAGTGGTAGTCAACAAATCACCAATTGGGGCCTTTCCCTTATAAATTGAGGACTTCGGCTCGGCGCCAGAAGGTGTTCCACCACGACAGGAAGCAATGAAGGTTATAAGAACAAGAGAACTTGGTATTATGGTTTCAGAAGCTGGTGGGGCAGTTTGAACGGTTGATGCACCAGTTGAGGACAAATCCATCTGTAAAGAAACTGCCTCGATAGGATTTTTTTTAATTTAAACTCTAATCCTAGACCCACAGTCTCAGTTGTTTGAAAAGGTGTTGGAGGAGCTCTTCTAGCAGACAGTCCAATTATTTTTTTCGTCTTTCTAGTGACAAAGAGGACGATATCTTCTTCCTCTTCTTCTTTCTCAACAGCTTCCAACATCTCAATAGCTTCCCATCTGTCTCGGCACATCGGGCGCTATATCTTTCCTTACTTTTGCTCTTCGAGGAGTATCTCCCGCACTGCTTTTTTTTTTTCCCTTAGCAGATGGAACATAACTAGTCCCTTCACCTGAGAGAAGAATTAATCATGGAAAGCTAAGGGAAAGAAAATACATTTTAACAATTACCATGGCCTTTGGCATTGTCAACAGACAGGTTGATTAGATTGTTGGTAAGGACATAGTTAGTATAGAGCAAACAAACCTTACTTTGTTTCCACGGCTCAAAACCGTTCATGCCCATGTAAGTCTTGTTTTCAAAATTCTTCATTACAAGCTTACGCATTGATATATTCACGTTTCAATCAATAGCCTTGATGTGATTGACCGTCAGTACTTTTAGTTTCTCATTTGGCTCAACGAAACCTTTGTTGATGAAAAATGGACCTGGGATCCCTTGGATTAGCCCAAACCGATGAGCAAACTAAGAAGGAGTGTATCTTTGGAACCTGCAAACTACTAAAGGTATGTTATTTGACTCCCAATGTGCAAAAATCTCCTGCATAGAAAACTTGTCCAGATGCTTCTTATGAATACCGTTTCATGGGAGACATATCATCCCATATAAAGGAAGGCAATTCCCTAAACCAAGTAGGACCAAAAGATCGGGCAAGGAAAGTTTGGGGTCTCAAAATCTCGGCAAAATCGAAGAAGAATCAAAAACAGATTTTGAAGGTGTGAGAAGCAATTTCACCTAAGGTTAATCGATGACCATATGTGAGATAGGCAAAAGAAGTAAGAGGGATTGCTAGCAAGTATTCTGGGAAATGGGCTTAAATCCAAAACTGAGCAAGCTAGAAAGAGCCACGGGCACTCTAGTGAATCTTTTTCGTAACCATGGTATACATCTCCCTATAGAAGCTACCCAAAACCAAAGGAATAAGGGCGTATACCTTCTCATGAGCTAGTGCGACGGCCAGATTGATGTACTCTTTTTTAAGGGATAGGCTTACTACACAAAACACATGCCTTAAT
>JAVXUP010001710.1:85000-200749 GCA_033070095.1 Escallonia herrerae
TGGGTATCTCCTCTTTTCCCCCAATTTCTATCTGCAATTAACTTATATGCTTATTTTTTGCCATAGGTTTCTCTCAAATAACTGATTGCGGGTTTCCTGCCTTCAGTTTTCGTTTGGTCTTTTGTATCAGCGTATAATGCTGCATCTTCAAGAACAAACTGTGAATCTCAATTTAGTTTTTGTTTTAACAAGCGCTAGTTTTGATTAAATGAAGAAAAAGCAAGCACTGATATGATTTAAACATGTTACAAGTGTATCTCAATATTGATTTGTTGTGGGTATTCTTTCTTTAGTTTTGTTATAATTATTTTCTAATGCAGTATCTTGAAGAGAATAAACTGCATGAGTTTTTCGTTTAGGTTTTTGTCTTTTTAACAAGAACAAACTTTTGTTTGAATGAAGAAAAATAAAATACAGATGCCGTGATCTAACATATTTTTGGTATGGTTGTATTTCAGTTTTAATTTGATTGTGGGTATTCTCTCTTTAATTTTGTTCTAATTTTTGTCTCGTGTATAATGCTGCATCTTGAAGATCAAAAACTCTGAATATTGTGTATAATGCTGCATCTTGAAGATCAAAAACTCTGAATATTCGTTTATCTCTTCTCCTTTTAACAAGCCCTGGCTTTGTTCGAATTGGAAAAAAAGAAAGAATTAAACGAAGTAGGCCAACTATGCTTTTAAAGGTTGTAGGTGCTGTATTTATGCAAATTGCTCAGTACTTGCTGAATCTTATTCATTCCATTCGTGATTAATTGTTGAAATTCTTTAAATTATCTTTTGGGGAAACTCGTTTTTTTTTTTTTTTTCAATTATTGAAGTTATGCTTTCTTTTGTTGGAGGTGCCAAGTTACCGACAGCTTTAAAGCTTAAGGTGTTAGGGAAGATGCCAAACAACGTCAACTTAACTATCCTCCTCGTGTGCGGGCCCCCTCTTGCATGCAAGAGTATTATATAAGGCTCACTAGCGCATAAACAACATCATAAAGTGCTAACCATGGGTCTATCATAACATGGAATAATGCAAGCTTGGTGAATTGAAAGACATTACCAAACTGTCACTTTAAGTTACTAAGGGATCTAAAAGCTTAAGCTGTTAGTTTGGGTTGAGCAATGCAAATTTGTAAGGGTCATCTTCTACGCCACGATTTCCACATGTGAGGCTGAGACTTGCTGGAGTCGTGAGGCACAAGGATGTAGAACCCAGGTGAGAAGGAAGGAAAGGTTGGAAACCAGGTCGAATCTGTGATTAAGAAAGCAGGACTCCTTTTTAAAGTTTTGTACATGTGGTTGAGGGATATTCTGCCAAGTATGAGTTGTACAGAGAATTGGTCAGGGTTTGGTTTTTTTTTTTTTTTGGGTAATAGGTCAGGGTTTGGTTAATATCGCAATATATCTTCTTATTCCTTTCATGCTAGAATGCGATAATTTTACCACCTGTGACAAGGGGGGTCACTTGAGGAGCCACATGTGCCACGTGAATAGTGGCAATAGAGCGGAGTCTTGTTGTCTTCACGTTATCATAGTCAACTCATGTGGACAACAAGTATCGGAGAAACTTGTGGGCTCCATGGAGTAATCTTCTTCAAGTGCAAAAATATTTTTTCGTCCCCACTTAGCATTCTTTGGGCCACTAAGTAACATGGAAATCATACCGGAAAGATGCCGTGCATTCGTGCTAGTTCCCTCAGAATGCGGCTTTGGGCAGATTGGATACAATTGTAATGTATGGCTGGGTACTTTCAAACCTGAAGTTGTATTCTAATACTTGGCAGCGTAAAAATACACCATTGCAGTTTCTTTTACCATTTTCCCCTGTTACTGGGTGATAATCTCGCTCCCGTTTAGTTTAGCTTTCAGAGGTTGACCATCTATCTCATGGACAGTTTTTTTCTCTCAAGCTTTGCTTCTCTGATAAATTCTCTGAAGGGTGCATAGTAATTGGATTGTACTTCATTGTTTATTTATAGCTAAATGTATTCACATTTTTTTACGAGTGTGATCAAACAAGTGGCTCGTGTTCATATAAATGAAAAGAAATTTCAGTAAGTGGCATCTCACCTAATCCATGAAATGAACAAAATCAGCTACAGTGATGGCATAAATGTACCATACTGGCCTTATTGTTACCCGAACTAGTGGACAAGCATGACGGGCGTGAATTGCGATAGCTTCAGTGACGTACTAATCTCAATTTTATTGTTCGTTGTATTGGTGATATTCGTTGAGGTATCCCTTTTTGTGCGGTTATAGTAGCTATTTAGTTTGTGCTAAACTTTAAAATACGAGATAATTTTACCAAAGCAAAAGAATAACCTAGTTGTTCTTTAACCTCATTTTCGCTTGGTTCCATGAAGTTTCATGCGTGTCAGCCCTGTCCCTGGTGTCTTGAAAAGCACTAATGTGGCTAGAGAGGGAAAATGGGCCTATTTTGTGATTTCTTCATTTGTTGATAATGGCAAAGGGAATGGGTGCTTAACTCATTGTTTTTGTTTACCATGCAGTTGGAATGCTATGGACTGGAGAAGCACCAGAAACTAAAGTGCTAGAGGAGAACATGGCATCTTACTTCAATCTCCTACAGGGCTTCCTTTTGCATTCTCATGCAAGTACGGTGGGTGCAGGACCTACCCTATCTTCATGCATCTATGCATCTGTGAAGCAGGTTGTTGATTGCAGTTTTATCTTATTGAAAGAGTCAGTTTCTTCCTATGGTACTCTCTCTCTCTCTCTCTCTCTCTCACACACACACACACACACACACACACAGAGGCGTGCACGTATGCGACATGATAGCTTACTGCACATGTTATAGGTAATAGGGAAAGAACATACTGTAAAAAGTTGACCCTTTGCTAGCTCAAGATAATGCCGTAGATTCATTAGTGGGGAAGTCTGTTCATTTGTTCTGAGCTGAGGAGGGTTGGAAAACAATATACCAGTACATGGAATTTGAATGATCTGAGCCTTGCCTAATTGGAATGTAGTTCAGCACCTATCCTCCATTGGGACTCGAACACTTGCTCTTGATCGGTGTCAGATGTATGTTGGACACGCAAACCAGCCACTTTAGGGAGGAATATTATTAGCTGGAGTATTGCACCCAAAAAGTACTTGGACTAACATTTAGTCATTTCTAGGACCTTCGGTGGCAAAGTGGGGTGCTTTACCATTTCCCTTGGTTCGGGCAATATTCTGGGGACACAATCGGATTATCTGATTGAGAAAGCACTTAAGGCCTTTGAAACAAACTTCAAGTGGACTTGATTTCATTTATTAGGGAGGGAAGGGATAAAGGTGGACAAATTTTACTTAATCTTACTCTGGGCCACAATCGGATAATGTGATTGGGAAAACAATTATGGCCTTTGAAATAAAATTTAGGTGGACTTGATTTGATTTGTTAAGTGAGGGAAGGAGGGGGGGGGGGGGGTGTGTTCCCCTGGATCTGTTAGTCGATTGGTGTCAATATGAGATGAAGGTGGACGACTTTAATAACTACACAAGCGGGTATAGATTGTCAAATTTTAAAGCCAAACTTTTGTTGCATTTTATTCTATCAGCTCTTGGAGTGTCACGGTTAATCAATATAGTCTCTTTAGAGTTCAAATGGGTATTCAATTGCAGAGACATTGGTGTTTCTTCTCCAGAATCAGGTGTTAGTCACAATTACGTTGCACAGCTAAGTTTTGACATGCCATCACATGTGAGGTACAGTGTCATAAGATGGTATCAAAAACACCTTGTCATGTATTTGAAAATCCAAATGCAAGTTGGGTTTGTTATTATCTAGCAAGTAAAAATGTTACTTTGCTCATTCATCTGGTCATCTTATACGTAATCCGTAGGTGTCCGTTTATTAAACAGTACTTGGTATTAGCTTCTGTTAGAGAATGGTACATTACCGTGGTCATAACATGCCCATGCCCACCTTCTTCAGCAGTTTTTGGTCTAACTGGACATCTCTTGGTTGAATAAATGTACAGAATCTCGCAGCAAAGATCAAAAGCTTTCTATCCCTCAGTTAGTGGGCGCGGTCTGGGACGCGTGCTCGGCTCTTAAGAAGACCCCTACCACAAATGTGACAGCAATAGGGAGAGCAATGACACAAGTTGCAGTGTCCATGAAGGATGTCCTTCGGGAGATGAAAGAGCTCAAGCCAGCCTCGGAGTGGGCAGATGAAGCTTCTGATGAGGCTTCTAGACAAGCAGAAAGTCAAGCAAATGATGGTGACGATTCAAGCGAAGGGGATTTAGGAAATGATATGTCACCTGAAGAGATGAAAATAGCCAAACTGGCTATTGGTGTTATGTCTGAAACACTTGTAGTCACGAAGGAACTTATCCGCTCGATCACTGGCTTGCTTAAGTATGAAAGTCTAGATAACAGCGTTAATTTTCTGAATTCAATGGAGAGACTGTTGAAGCTCTGCCAAGGAATTGGAGTGCAAATGGATGAGCTCGGAGCTTGTCTTTACCCCCCTCAAGAACTTCCTACCATAAAGGCTGCTTCGGAAAAAATATGTAGCCATCTCGACAAAATGAAGGTAGAACTGGACAATCTTGATGGTTCTTCAGAAGCTTTCGTTCAAGCATGTACTGTATTAAGGAAGTCGATGAGACAGCTGGAATCTCAGCTAGGTTACCCCGATGCTACTGATCTAGTACCTGCGCTGGAGAACCTTGGTGTAGGCAATCAGTGAGCGCGAGAGTACAATTTTCCCCATGTTGATTGGTCGTTCTTGTTCATGTTACCAAAATGATTTTGCAGGATCTACGCGGGTCTTGTTAATGGAACCCTGTTATCCACTGGGTTAAGAAATTAAACGACTTTCGCAACTTTTTGAATGCTTGAAACGTTTTTGGATTGGGAAAAAGATTTTAAGGGTCAAAACGTAGAAAGTTTTCCTGCTTGTCCTCTCTATCCCCTGCACAGTTAAGAGGATACTTGCCGGTGCTAGTACAGAAGTAGTTCTGCTCTCTTTGATCACATGTTGTATAAGTTGGGAGAAGCAGGTTTGCCTACAATCCTCCTTTCATGTTCTTAGATACAAGTTTTTCTTTCCATAATGGGAGCGTATGGTGTCATTTGCTTCTCAAACTGTAACAACGTAAGCTTTAATGTTGTTGTTTTTTTAGTAGAAGAGAGAATTGCATTAAAAATACCAAGATTACAAAAAGATGGCCATTTCGGCTAGCCATACTAGTTCATGACATGCTTGGCATGTAGAAATTAAAAGTAAATAAGAACATACATACACTAAAGAGACAGAGTTCCGGGCTTGCAATAATACAAAAAACAAAAAGGAGGGGGGGGGGGGGGGAGAGGAGGAAAAGATCAGTTACAGCAATAAACCGTTAACCCAGTCTTGATATACCGATATACGAGCATAACATGAAAAAGCGGTTAGTGATCTGACCTCCTTTAGTTGCAAGCCGCTGACTCTGGCGGTACTAAGGTGGATGCATACTGTGCGGAAGCTGACAGAAATCATACAAGATTGGTGCTACCGTGTCTGGGACGTCATCAGATTTTGTGAGCTGAGAAAGTATAAATTTTGAGTCAGTCATAAGAATAATGTGAACTTCTAGTGTCCCATATTACAAGTATTCCTTTACGTTGGGGTAAATAAATAGTTCGGAGAGCAATATTCTTTACTGCCATTATAGAGTGGATTAAAAGCATGTTACAATATTTATTTATTTTTCCCCCTTTTCCAAAAAGCATATTACCAAAATTAAAGGAAGGATTTAAGGGATTCAATCATCAAGTTTTTAGATTAATTAGGAATACAATTTGTTCGAATCCAGGAAACATCATATTACTCATTTTTATGTACAATGCAAGACAGCCAAAAATAAATATTACTCTCCGTGATTATTTCCTCATTTATATGGATGCCTTTTATTTTTTTTTGTCAAACAAACTTGTATGCTTCATATTTGTAGTAAAGGTTCACAACCATTTGCTAGCGATGGTCAAGCTAGCTCATTTGCTTCTGTTACTTGTTATTTGGGTATCTGCTATGGTAATAAAATGTACATCTTAAGTATTTAATGGATGTTCCTTCAAATTGGACAATTTGATTGCTAATGTAAAAGCACACAAAATATGATGATTCGGCCCCTGGGGGTCTATACACAGCCCCCATAGAAATATCTGCTAGGGAGGCCCTAAGTGCCTCGACAGCTTTTCTATTTTATATAGTCTGCCTGCCAATATTATTCTGATAATAATAATAATAATTACAAGGATATAATTAGTCAACATATCTGTGAGCCTCTTCTTCTGTCTCAATTTCATAGATACAATATTGACAGCACCGTCACACAAATCTGAAATTAATTCTTTTCTCCCCCTAGAATCTAACCACTCTAATCACCACCGCACCACCACCGACACTAGGCAGCCGTTGCTATTGTCGCCAGCACCACCACATATAGAGCAGGTGGCTAGGCCTAGCTTCCAAGTGAATGTGAAAGCATCTAACTTAAAACCAATTAACTGTGAGAGGAAAGGTCGACAAGACTTATGTATTGAATTGTCGATCATTATTTACTCGATGTGCGATTATATCTCAATACACCCTCTCACGTTTGGTTAGACTTCATTTGAGCGGGCCAAACGTATGAATGAATTAAAATGCATGGTTGTGGATTTGATTTTGAATTGTCCACTGGCCATGGATTGACCTCCTCTAATACTATCTTAAGTTACCATAAACCGTAAAAGTTTAAGTTGTTAGATAATGGACCCAACAATACATATATATAGTGCGGTAACACTTTTTTCTTACGTGTAAGGTCCCGATTGCACGTAGATAGACGAATGAAGGTGCAACGGTATACATGCGGGAAAAACTCAAAATCTTGTCAAACCAAAACTCTGACACCATGTGAAAGTATAACCGAAAATAATATAGTTATGAGGAGAGATGGCCACAAGGCTTATCCATTCAATTATTGATCATTATTTACTCGAAGTGAAACTATATCCCAACAATAAATAACTTTTTTTTTAATCTATGCCTTAAATTCTATTTCTTCTAAATTAGGATTTTGCACCCCCCCCCCCCCCCCCCAAACATCCACAACAAAAAAAGAAGGAAAACTCCCAAAATTTTTAGGAAAGTATTTAGCTGATTACATTTTAGAATTAAAAATTAATTTGGTCTACAATAATGGAGGCAATCTAGGATGTAACCTAGTTTTGTAAGATTCACATATCCTTCTTCTTATTCCATAAATTGCTTGTGGTGCAAAACATTTCCTAGATTATAAACAACCCTCCACTTAATAGAATTATGAAAAAATTCACTTTCTGCATCTTTTCTTTCTTTCTTTCTTTTTTTTGGTTGGTACACATATAACAAATTGTGCAATTGTATTATTCAAACAAATTTGTACATTTCCTGCATAAATGTTGTCTTAAAGAAGAATAATTCTTTCCACAATATACCCTTCAACCCTTCGGTTATTATAACACAATTTCTTTCCATTCTGGCCTTCCCAGACTACCCACCTCTCCATGTTCTTTACCACAACCTAGAAGCCCTACCAAAACTCAATCATCTGCTCTGGGGTTCAGGTCTTGTCCAATCATTGTTCATGCTGCCCCTACGCCTTGTGGTTGCTTGAACCCCCGCATTACTACCATGGTCATTCATTCGTGTTTTGATAATAATCGTCTCTGGGCGGGTATTGGTTTATCTTGCTACGTAAATAACTCCAAATGTGCCTCCGCAGCTTTCTCTACTTTTTCGTCAGACAATTATACTGCTTTAGCGCATGGTCTTCTCATAGCATCTACTTGGGCACTTCAAAAAAGATTTTTACATATGAGAGTTCTTATTGAGTCTTGTTTTCTCCTTGATCAAATGGCAGGATCTGAGGATATCTTAGACACGGTGGCGCCCATCATCTATGATTTTTGTTATATTGTAACTGACTACCATCATTTCAACATTGCTAAGACGGATCCACATCTTTTGAAGGAAGCATGTTCCCTTGCTAGGTTTGCTTGTCAGGCCCGTACTATCATCTACCAAGACTGGGTTGATGACAATGCTTAGAGATAGCCTCTTTTGTTTGTTGTGATGCTTTTACTCATATATATGTGTGATGTGCGTTGTTTTTTACAGGCATGTATAGCCTAACCGTGTTGTTTTATTTCTGTAACTCTCTATATGGCCCTAAGGCTGGACACTCTTTTTCTTTTTCAATGCAATTCTCTTATAAACCAAAAAAAAAGAAGAAGAATTGTTCTAGGTGTGGATACAATCTATAGATTTTCTTAAGCAAGCATACGCATGACAACCCCCAATCCCATAAACTTATACTGCATCACAGCTCTCCGGCAATTCTGGTCCTCTCTCTGGGTGTCTACGGCCACACTATTTACATTGAGTGTGCAATAGGGATGATAAGGTGGGGTGCCACACTCTGTCATGCCCCAACTCATGTCGTTCCATCCCCATATTTCTCTGTCTTGGATTCAATGTGCCCAGCCCACTCCCCATCCTATTAGATCCAACCTGCCTATTAAAGATGTCAAACAGGCCGGGCCGCTAGTGGGCCTGCCCGATTCGGCCCTAAAATGGCCCGGACTGGTCCGACCCTGTAGGTAAATAGTGAAAGTCCTGGACCATTGGGCCAGGGCCAGGCCTGATTTTTTTGTCCAAAAAATCCAGCTCAGGTCAGGCCCTAAATACAGGCTGGCCCAAAACCGGCTTGTTTTTAAGGCCCGGCCTGGTTATGGCCTGGTTCTTTGGGCCTGTTTTGGACTGTTAAAATGAAGTTGGCTTCTTGTTGGACTGTTTAATATGGGTTGCCGAATTGGGCCTCTTGTTGGACGACAATTTGGGCCTATTTTGGCCTCTTCACAAGTACTTGTAGCTTCCGAATTGAGCATGTTTCGGCCATTTTAAAATGGGTTTTCAAAAGAGCTTATGTGTTTTAATTGGTCCTTGTAAAACAAAATTTACAAAGTCGCTTAATACTATATTCCTTTTGAATTGTTTATTTGATATGTTATTATTACAAGGTCTTAATTAGACCTTGCAAAAGACCTTGCAATCTCTTTAACTCCCTTAGTTTTTATATCTAATTTGTCATATGTATTGTATATTTGATTTATTTACCTCTATTGAAAATAACATTTTTTCCTTTTCACTTTTAGACATTATATCTAACTTTTGTACCCAAAAATGTCCATTTTTTTTAATATTTCATTAGCATTTTATATTAGTCTTTCTTTCCACTTCTTTTATCCATATTATACATTTGAACTTCATATTACTTTCTTTTCGCACTTTTTCTAAAAACCCGGACCCTGCCCTAAAGTTAGGACCATGGGCTTGGGCTTAGGCTTGGACAGGGCCTCAATATTTTAGCTTTGGCCCCTAGCCAGGACCAGGGCCGGTACCACGGCCCTAAGCCTGATTGGCTTGCCGGGCCAACCCAAGCCCGGCCCATTGACATCTCTACTGCCCACTTTGACCCAATTCAATACGGGTCAAACCATTAGTCTCTAATTCTTTTTTTTTTCAAATAGTCACATTTATAAAAGTACTTTCTTTATTCTGGTTAGACTAGCGGTTGACTAAGGTGGCTGCCAGAGTTGGATGGTACCCCATGACTGTGGCTACCAGAGTTGGCCTGTAGTGACAATTGGTGGTGTATGCCAGAATTGGTTAGGGGTGGGTGGCAGGTGGTGGTCAACAGCGGTCGGATGACAGTGATTGTCAACGGTTGGCAGTACCTGTCAAAATCAGTTGGCGATGCGATCAACCAGTGGCAAGAAGGCCGAGGAAGGCAACTGGTTTGTGGTGGTTGCCAATTGTAGGATTTTGTGTGTGAGTGAGTGAATGAGTGAGTGTGTGTGTGTGTGTGTGTGTTTGTGTGAGAGAGAGAGAGAGAGAGAGAGAGAGAGATGTATATGGATTAAGTTTGTGAAAATCTATTTGAGTTATGTTGGCTGTGGGAAAAATTCAAATAACCCCAATTGATTATATCTTCATTTGCCTCAAATTCATTTAGGCTACACCACATCAGTACCATGTGGGTGTATCGCAGTTGGGCTCCAATTGGAACTAAAATTGCCATCCCTAGTAACAAGAAGGTTTTATTTAGCAACCGAAGAACATCTAAAGGCTACGTATTACTTCCCCCAAACAGTCCCAACAACTTTCCGTCCTTCTTGCAGCCCATTCAAATCCATTACTCACTAGCCATAACAATGATCCATATCATCAGGCCACCAACAAGTCCATGCCTACCCACCGACCGCCATGGACACCACTTAATAGCTCCCACCCTTCCCCATTTTACATCACCCTTCAACAATCAAATTAAGTCCATACCCTCAAATTAACTAATGAAAGTATGAAGTGAGATTCTAAGTTTAATTCGTTGGTGAAGTTTTAGAGCATGTTTCGGATTGATCTGAGATGGTCGAACTTGTTTTAATATGGATTAAATCAGGTAATAAGTGTTCGACAAATACTTAAATCAAATTAAATCAAGATAATAGGTGTTTAGAAAAAAAATATGAGGCTGATTAAATCAACATTTAGAAGTTGAAAAACTAATTAAATCCTAATCCAAGAATATGAGAATTAATGCTTAATCACTTTTTAAAAATCAAGGTTGACCAATTAAAGTACGAGAGTATCTTTATACATTACAAAGACCTTTAGCATCTTTTATTCAAACATTAGGTTTTGGTAATTTGCCTCAATAAAACTGGTTTTTATAACTATTATTCAAACACCAGTCATAGCTTAAAGTTGATTTTAAAAGTTGATTAAGATTTAGGTGTGTGGGTGTGTTTGAAACGCAATTAAGTGCTTAAAAGTTAAGATTATTACTAATTTTAAATTAAATGATTTGATGATGCTTAACCTTGTATCTCTTAAAGAATAGATTGCAGCAAAAAATATACCAAAACTTTAAGTCAGTGGGGACTTCTAAATATTTGCCACTTTATTTTAAGTGAGGTGGGTAAAATTTTTTGAACAAAATTTTACTTAAAAAAAATCATTACCACCATGATATCGTTATAATCAATTTGTTGGCAAACACATTAGAACCACCACTACAACCACTATATCCCTTTTAATTTGTCACCACCACGACGATTACCACTACAACCGCTGTACGTTTACATTTTTCTATTTTTATTTTTGTAATGATGATGAAAAAGATGCTTTTTTCGTGTATGTTTACATTTTTTTCGGTTCCGTTTTGGATAAAATTTCCGAACAGTGCCGAAAAAGCTGAAAACCCCCAAAGGGTGTTTTCACCTTTTTCCACGTTTCATATTATGTGTCAGAGAACTGTCTCCTTTCTCTTTCTCTGCCGCCTCTCTCTCTCTGATGCAAATGAGAAATGAGAACAGAAATGGAAATGGGTCTTTGCCGCTTCTCTCTCTCTCTCCGATGGAAATGAGAAATGAGAACAGAAATGGAAATGGGTCTTTGCTCTAGATTCAAACAGCAGCTATGGCGGACAGACAGAATTTGGGTCGCGACCAAACCCTAGATACTCGTGAAGGGGAAGGGGAAGGGAAGATGTGGACACACAGCGTAGGAACAGGGAAGGGGAGGGGAAGATAGGGACACACAGTGTAGAAACAGGGAAGGGGAGAGGAAGATAGGGATACACAAACGTAGGAACAGGGAAAGGAACATGGAAGGGGAAGATGGGGACACACAGACGTAGGAACAGGGAAGGTGAAGGGAAGGGAACTCGGGAAGGGGAAGGGGAGGGGAAGAAGGGAACACAGACGTGGGAACAGGGAAAGGGAAGGGGAAGGGAACTCGTGAAGGAGAAATGGAAGGGAAAGGAGGACACATACATATGGGCCCACGTATAAAAAATATATCCAAAAAAGTTGGTGAAAACGAAAATGAAAACGATAATGTACAAAAAAAATTGAAAAAGTAGATACAGAAAAAAAAAAAAAAAGTACACGATACGATTTTTGAACTGAATACTAAATTCTGGAAACCAAAAACATAATACAAAATACAGAAAAAAAATCTCGTAAGAGTACAGCCCCTAAATATTTGCCACTTTATTTTAAGTGAGGTGGGTAAAATTTTTCGAACAAAATTTTACTTAAAAAGAATCATTACCACCATGATATCGATATAATCAATTTGTTGGCAAACACATTAGAACCACCACTACAACCACTGTATCCCTTTTAATTTGTCACCACCACGACGATTACCATGACGTAGCCGTCGCCACTATCACCACAAACCATGGCCACTACCAACACCATCACCACCATGAGGAAATTACCATCTCTACCATACCATCACTACTAATACCAGCTCTGCGTCTGCCAAAACCATATCCACCACACCACCAATTGCCACCATGACCACGTCATGCTGCTGCTTGTCGCCACCACCATAATTAATTATTCCATCACTGCTGACATGGTCACCACCAACACAGCCAACACGATTTCGGCAATAAAATGTAGAATTTTTGTAAATTAGATAAACTTGTAAAATGAAACAATTTTCAAACATCCGCTTTTGGTTTATTACACAAGTTAACTTATTTTCCATGATTATTTAAAGCTTTCAGTTTTACAAACTCATAGCTTAAGATTTCAGGACTTAAATTTCAGTCCCTTAACTTAAAGTTTGCTTTTAATAATTAATTTTGAAATGGATCTTATTAGGGTTCATTGATTTTTTATTTTTTTTTGCTGTTCTAAAATTTCAATGAAGTTAATAAAATTTAAGATTTCGGCTTTAACTAGTTTTATGATGGATGGTAGTGGCTTGTGGGTGATGAGATTAGTACGATGAATCAATTGGAGTTGGGCATAATTGAGTTTAGTTTTCGTATGTGATTAACGATGTGTAATAAGAGTTGATATTAGTGCGATTAACTAGTCCCTAGATTGCGATTGACTTGTGATTTGGAATTGAGAACCAGAATTGTATTTCAATTTCAATTCTCCAAGCAATAGTTTCGAAAAGAATATGAATTTATTTTTTTTTAACAACATAAAATTTTTAAATGAAATAACAATTGAGAATAATTGCATAAAATATCTCTGTGATTTGGGATAGTTGCAAAAAGACCCCTAGAGTTACAAAAGTTGCAAGAAGACACCTATGATAGCAAAAGTGTTGTAACAGACGATTTTCGTAACGAAACAAAAAAATTATCCAAAATACCATTGTATTTAAACCTTAAGATTGTCTTTGTACACCAGAATTCTCGAGCAGAGGGGCGACCCCACCACCCTAGCCATACTGCCACCACTCGAGCCTGCCCTTCATCGACCACAAGAACAAGCCCTCTCTTTCTCAAAATCACCCAGCCCCTACCACCACTAGCCAGCCATGCCAGACGTCTCCACTGCCTCGCACTGCGATTTGAAACATTACGATCTAGGGTTTCAACTGCAATCAAGGGGTTTCAATTGTGATCTAGGGTTTTAATCACACATTGCAATCTGAAACCCTTGATCTACATTTGTGCAATTAAGGTGTGATCAAAACCCTAATTGTAGATCTAGGTTTTTTTTTTCATTGTTTTGGTTTTGGAAGCTCGAGGCTTGTGGTTTGTGAATCAGGCAGGTGGGCGGTGTAACTGGCTAGGGTTGATGGCAAGGTTGGTGGCGGCACAATTGGCTAGGGTTGATGGCAAGCTTGGCGGCACCGCAAGTGGCTAGGGTTAATGGCAGGGCTAGCACGATTCAAGAGGTTAGGGGTGATGACAGGGATGACGACGCAGAGTTCACGGTGGGTGGAAGGGACCAGTGTTGGCGTCGCACGAAATATGCGGCGGCCAAACTAGGCGGTGGTGGTAGTGGATGGGGCTGTATAAGGGTGTTTTGCTTGGTGGCTAAGGTTAGGGTTTGCTTGGATTGAAGAAAAAAATAGGACTTGGTTGGGAGAGGAAAAAAAAGGAGAGGGTAATTTAGTCTTTTTAATATATTAAAATATATTATACGCATTTTTTAAGAAAGTGAATATCACACTCTGTCAACTTGGACGATTCTCCTAACGGTTACAACAAAATTAACACCACAAGTGTCTTCTTGCAACTTTTGTAATTTCAGGAGTCTTTTTGCATCTACCCCAGACTACAAGGATATTGTATGTAATTATCCCATAACAATTGGCCACAAGCATATTAACTCCGGCCATATAGGTGTCCCACCACACGTGGTGGTCCGGCGACGGGCGGCGACAGGAAGCAGCAAGGGGCAGTGACAAAGGGTGGTAGCCAGTTGGGCAAGTTATAATTTCTAGCTCATGAAAAAACATATATAAAACTAATTCCCGTGAAATTTGGTTGTAATTATGATTCCTAATCCAAATAGATGATCAAAACTGTGGAATCTCTAGTTTTTTGTCCAATTCCAAATCTAACCCCAACTGTAAGGGCCGATTCCATGATCCAATCGGAGTTAAAACATGGAAATAGCAAAATTCTGAAATCCAAATTCAAGGGGGATTGAGTCTGATGACCCTATAAATAAAAAGTTACTGTACTAAAATTCGAGACACAGAGAAAGATGGGAGAAAGTTCAAAAGAGCGGCTAAATCGAATACTGAACGAGCACCTCAACACAGTCCACGAAACCTTTCAGGTTAAACCCTCTTCTCTATTCAAATTATACATGTTTCTCTCTTACTGAGGATTGGCTATCTTAAAGTGAAATTTCTTGGATTTGTATACAGCTGTGGGATCAAGCACCTGCTTCATCTCTTGATAAAGTCGGCTGGAATGATGTCATCAACTTGGGTGAACAGGTCTCCAAACAAGCTACTATGGGTAATGCTGCATCTTGAAGAACATAAACTGTGTGAATTTCTCTTCAGTTTTTGTCTTTTTTTCACAAGCACTAGTTTTGTTTAAGTTTCATGCTCGTTAGAACTTTGCTTGGTATCTTGAAAAGCGTTACTGTCGATGGAGAGGGAAAGAGGGCCTGTTTTGAGATTTCTTCGGTTGTTGATAATGGTGAAGGGAAGGGAGCTTAACTCGTTGTCTTTGTTGCCATGCAGCTGGAATGCTATGGACTGGAGAAACACCAGAAACTAAAGTTTTAGAGGAGAACATAGCCTCTTACTTCAATCTGCTTCAGGGCTTCCTTTTGCATTCCCATTCAAGTATGGTGGGTGCAGGACCTACCCTTTCTTCTTGCATTTATGCATCTGTGAAGCAGGTTGTTAGTTGCAGTTCCATGTTGTGGAAAGAGTCAGTTGCTTCCTATGGTTCTCTCTCTCTCTCTCTCTCTCTCTCACACACACACACACACACACACACTCACACATACACACACACACAGAGACAATCACACGCACCAGAAACAATTTGTAGGTGTCCAGTTATCAAACAGTTCTTGAGATTAGCTTTCCATTAGAAACTGATATATACATTACCGTGGTTAAAGCTTGTCGACCTTCTTTAGCATTTTCGTCGTCTAACGGGACATCTCTTCACTGAATTAATGAACAGAATCTCGCAGCAAAGATCAAAAGCTTTCTATCCCTCGGTTAGTGGGTACTGTCTGGGACGCATGCTCGGCTCTTAAGAAGACCCCTACCACAAACGTGACGGCAATTGGTCGAGCAATGACACAAGTTGCAGTGTCCACGAAGGATGTCCTTCGTGAGATGAAGGAGCTTGAGTCAGCCTCAGAGCAGGCAGATGAAGCTTCTGATGAGGCATCTATACAAGCAGAAAGTGAACCTGATGATAGTGACGATTCAAGCGAAGGGGATTTAGGAAAGGATCTGTCACCTGAAGAGATGAAAATCGCCCAATTGGCCATTAGTGTTACGTCTGAAACGCTTGAAGTCACTAAGGAACTAATCCGCTGCATCAGTGGCTTACTTGAGCATGAAAATCTAGAGAACATCGTTCATTCTCTTAACTCGTTAGAGAGACTGTTGAAGCACTGCCAAGGAACCGGAGTACTGATCGACGAGCTCGGAGCTTGCGTTTACCCTCCTCAAGAACTTCCTGCCATAAAGGCCACTTCGGAAGATATATGTAGCACTGTGGACGAAATGAAGGTAGAATTGGACATTCTCGATAGCTCGTCAGAAGCATTCGTTCAAGCATGTAGTGCGTTAAGGAGTTCGATGAGGCAGCTGGAATCTGAGGTGGGTTGCTCCGATGCTACTGATCTAGTACCCGCGCTGGAGAAGCTAGCTGTAGGCAATTAGAGCGCGAGCAAGAGAGTGGGAGTACAATGTTCATCGTCTTGATTGGTCGTTCTTGTCCATCTTACCAAAATGATATTGCATGATTTATACGAGTCTTAAATCAATTTTAAACGACTTTGGCATCTTTTTGAATACTAAAACATTTCTGGATGGGAACTAAGGTTTTGGGGATCGAAAAGTGATAAGTTTTCCTCGTTGTCTTCTAGATCCGTGCACAGTCCAACCATATCACCGCGCACCATGCGACACCGTAACCCACTGGCTGCCACCACTTTAATTCAGTATACAAGAAACAAGGTACTGAAAAAGTGGTCTCTATTAAGTGATTAGTCGGTCACTATAGACCTATAGCAACCACTTTATGTTGGAGTAAAAGTGCAGAATGGAAGACGAAGAAGAAATGAAATTATATGGTTTGAGGCGCGTGTAAAGATACTGTCTTTAAGGCGATATATGCCCCCACTCGTTCCAAGTTTGTTACTGGGCTAATGGAAAATAACCTCCAGGATTACTCAAGCCAACAATCTGCAGATAATAATTCTGAAGATTTGTTTCTGAATTGCTCTTCGAAATTGTGTACGTAACTGAGAAAGAGAAGAGGAGATTCTAAAGTTAAAAATGCAAAAAATCAATTAATTCTGAATTTTCAGAATCTTATATATGAACTAACAACCACCCTTTCATAAAGAACACAACCATTAAAAGCACTATATCAAAAATAACTATTATTTCAAGGTCACCAAAGTATCGGTAAAAATAAATGACTGAAAGAAATAGTTCCAAAAATTGGTTAAAACATGGGCCGTTAGATCATATATAAATCAACATGCCATATGTGCTCGCGGCGGCAAAGTGCTAAGTGCACCCACTAAAGTGCAGACAATGCGCCACATGCGTGCGGGCGTGTGCGGTGCACCGCACAATAGTATTCTCAATATTCCCTCCAAAACATCTCAAAACAATTCAAATGTATGTACCAGGTGCTTGCTTATAAGGAGAGAGAGTTTATTTTCTCTCCAACGTGGGACAAAGAACAAGACTTTTGAGTCTTTAACTTTCACTTACAATACATACAAACACAATAACAATCTATCACCAATAATTCCCCACTTAGATTGTTATATTCAATCCTCAATTACGCACTGATATTGTCATGCATAGTAAAGGTATCTATCGATTTAAACCCTTACCTAGTATAAACACATCAAAGCTCTAATTAAATCCATGGTGGCCTAAACTTAAACATGGATTCATTGATACTAGAACCAGATATGTTGCACACATAACGATATTCAATTTCAGTGAGCAATTTATCAAATAATTAATGCATTAATACAGACATTTGTCCTATCCTGGACTTCATGAACATTTACAAAAGTGAACCCTTAACTTTTGTTAGAAGCGGCTCCAGTTCTTATGTTCATATAAGTGAAGTTGCATCTGTGTCCCTGTTACTTGAACACTTATGCGCAAATTAATTGAACTTCATTAAGAGTTTATAACTCACCCTCTATGTTGTAATAGTCAGCACTTTTACATCCTGTATTAGGTTACCAAACAAATAATTAAGTACTCTTTCAACCACTTATCAATAACTTGTTATTACCTGTTAAACCATAAGACTAGCTTATGGTCGGGTTTCCATTACTGGTGGCTTATTAAGAAAAGGATTCAAACCCATCCCACTAGATGTAAGCATCACCAGATCTCTTGAAAGACCTTTAGTTAGAAGATCAGCCAAGTTATTACTTGACCTAACATACATTATGGTGATCACACGATTGAGTATCAATTCTCGGACGTACTCATGTCATAAGCTTATATGCCTAGACTTACGATTATAAATGGTACTATATGCTCTAGACATAGGCGACTCACTATCACAGTGCAAAGAAATTGATGGTATTGGTTGTGGCCATAACTTTATATCAAACACCAAATTTCTCAGCCATTCTACTTCTTTGCCTGCTGCCGCCAACGCCAAAAATTCAGATTCCATCGTTAAGTGTATTATACAAGCCTGTTTCTTTTAAACCCAAGAAATAGGCCCTCTCGTGAGGGTAAACACTAGAGATGTCAACAGGGTCGAGCCGCGCCGCGGGCCAGCCAGACCCAGCCCTAAAATGGCCCGGGCCAGCTCGGCCCTAAACATGAATAGTGACGGCCCTGGTCCATAGGGCCAAGGGCTAGACCGAAGAATTAGAGGAAAAAGCCTGGCCCGGGTCAGGTCTAACCCAAGCCCAAAATGGTCCGGCCCCTTTTTGGCCCAGGTCTAGCCTGTTTCCCCTGGGCCTGGCCCTTTTTTGGCCAAAATTTTTATTTTTTGGGTTTGGTTTTTGTGATTAATATCTTGGGCTTAGGTTATTTGGGCTTGGTTTTTGAAGTTATCTAGGTTTAGGCCTTCTAATTTTTCTTGATAATTATGCAAATAGTCTAACTATAATATAAAAAGTCTATATAAAAATCTCTTACTTAATGAGTCATTTGAGAGCTTCTTTATGAACACTTACATATGTTCATGCTCTCGTTTAAGTACTAAAAGCAATTTTAATGTGACAAAATGACCAATAATTTAGCATTCGAATAATAGATGTTAAATAGCTGTGTAATCAATTAGGATAATATAGTAGTTTAATTGGTCAAACCCGACCTTAAATTGTTCTTAAATAAACTTCTATCATCTTTATAAAGCTCTAGAAACAGGCTATTATGCGTGTATCCATAATACTCTGACAATTTTTGGTTAGTGTTATTTCAAGTTTCTTAACTCCAGAGTCCACCACAGCAAATTAGAACATGAAAACCATGACAAAGAAGAATTTGAGAGGGAACATGCATTTTATCGGAACAAAGTCAAGGAATTTTTAAATGGACTTGATAATTAAACAAAAGGAGGAGGGCCTATGAACAAATTTTTTAAAAATTTAATTTTTTCGTAACATAAAACATGAATAAACAGAATTTTAAAAAATAAAATTCAGGCCTGGGCCTGGCCCTAGCCATGCCCTAAAGTTAGGGCCTAGGGCTTGGGCTTGGACTAGGCCTTGGTATCCTCAAAGTAGGCCATTATGCGTGTATCCATCTTACTCTGACAATTTTTTGTTAGTGTTATTTCAAGCTTCTTAACTCCGGAGTCCACCATAGCAAACTAGAACATGAAAACCATGACATAGATGAATTTGAAAGGGCCAGTTGGTTACAAGGAACATACATTTTACCAGAACAAAGTCATGGAATTTTTAAATGGACTTGATAATTAAGCAAAAGGAGGAGGGCATATGAACAAATTTATCCAAAATTTAATTTTTTTCATAACATAAAACATGAATAAACAGAATTAAAAAAAAATCAGGCCTGGACCTGGCCCTATCCCGGCTCTAAAGTGAAGGCCCAGGACTTGGGCTTGGACTGGGCCTTGGTATCCTCGAAGTGGGCCTGGCCTAGTTTCCCACCCCCGAAGCCTGGCCCCGGCCTGTTTTCTCTTCTGGTCCGCTAGGCCGCCCCATTGACATCTCTACTAAACACCCAACCTGACGTTGACTTGTTATCACTTGCACTAGTTATCCAACTAGCATCAGTGTACCCTTCAAGTACTGCAGGAAAGCGATTGTAAAACAGTCCTAGTTTGATGGTTCGTTTAAGAAACCCAAAGACTCTACAAATAGCTTTCCAATGATCAACACCAGGTTTACCAGTGTTTCTAGAAAGTTTGCAAGCTTTCTAAAAATGTTATATCGGGTCTAGTACAGTGCATTGCATACATCAGACTACCAATGGCATTCGCATATTCTAGTTGAGCAACTGCTCTACCAGAATTTTCAATCAATTTGGAAGAAGAATCATATGGGGTACTTACTTTTTCAATTCCTAAATCCTAGAATTTAAGAAGCATTTTCTCAATGTAGTGTGATTGAGATAAAGCATGACCCCCACTATATTTCTTAACTTTAATTCCCAAAACAGTATTGACCTCATTAAGATCTTTTGTCTTAATCGAAAATTAAGATACTTTTTGGTTTCAAAAATTCCTTCCAAATTCATACCAAATATAAGCAAAGTCATCGACATAAAGACATCTAATAACGCCATATGCATCTGTAAATTTTGAGTAAATGCACTTATCAACATTATTATGTCTAAATCCATGTGATAAAATAACAGAGTCAAATTTTTTAATGCCACTGTTTTGGTGCCTGCTTCAAACCATACAAAGACTTAACCAATTTCCAAACCTTCCTTTTATTTCCTAGCATAACAAATCCTTCGGACTGTTTTATATACACATTTTCATCAAGGTCACCATTTAAAAATGCAGTCTTAACATCCATTTGGTGTACATGCAACTTATATAAAGAGGCCAGTGAAACTCTAATACGTTATTCGTGCCACATGTTCATAGGTATCGAAATAGTCTATGCCCTCCTTTTGTCTAAAACCTTTTGCTACCAATCTGGCCTCAAAGGTTCGTATAGACCCATCTGTATAATATTTCCTTCAAAAACCTCATTTACATCCAATTGGTTTAGATCCTTGAGGCAATTCAACTAACACCCAAGTATTATTACATAATATTGAGTCGATCTCATCATTGATTGCCTCTTTCCAGAAGGCAACATCTCTAAAAGCCATTGCTTCAGAATATGTCTTTGGATCATCTTTCACTTTTAGTAACATGGGAATTTCCTTGAGAACATTCTCTTTATCACCTACTACTAAGAAGCGATTGCTTGGGAGTCTATAGAACCAGGATCCAATATTTTCTCTTTTTTTAGCTCTTTGACTTCTCCTATGTTCCGTTGTGTTATTAGGCACAGCACTCTCATTTTCACAAGATGAACCTACATTCGAGTCGATTTCAAGTGAAATTGCAGGTGCTAAAAAATTAGAATTAGAGTTGAATTTATCTTCAATAAACTCAACATCTCTAGATTCTACAATGACATTAAACTCTAAGTCTAATAGGCGGTAGGCCTTGGAATTTTAACATATCCCACAAAAATACTTTTGAGAGCTCTTGGTCCCAACTTTGTTCTTTTAGGATCAGGAACCTATAGAAGACAAGAAAACCCCAAACTCTTAGATAACTTAGGTGAGGTTTTCTTCCTTTTCATAGTTCTTATGGTGAAACCCTGGTTTTCATCGAAGAAATCCTGTTATGCACGCGACAAGCCGAAAGTAATGTTTCACCCAATAAACTAAAAGGCAATTTAGCATTCAAGACCATAGAATTTATCATTTTTCGTAAGTGTCCTATTTTTTTGTTCAGCTAAACCATTCTATTGTGGGGTGTAGGGTGCATTTTTCTGATGTATGATGCCGTGCTCTTCACAATAAGAATTAAATTCAGTTGGAAAGAATTCTCCACCTCTATCACTACGAAAAATTTTAATCCTTTTCTCCTTTTGATTCTCAACCTCATATTTATAGCGCTTGAACATATCAAAAGCTTTACTTTTATGTTTCATTAAATACACATAAGTATATTTAGAGAAATCATCTATAAAAGTGATAAAATATCTATTGCCATCTCTATGTAAGATTCCATGCATTTCACAAATGTCAGAATAC
The DNA here is from genome assembly GCA_033070095.1 of Escallonia herrerae. NCBI lineage: Eukaryota > Viridiplantae > Streptophyta > Magnoliopsida > Escalloniales > Escalloniaceae > Escallonia > Escallonia herrerae. Next base: position 106,781 of record JAVXUP010001710.1, read on the forward strand.
ACAAGTTCTAGCAATTATGTATTTCTTTCAGCCTTAAGAAAAGGTTGTTTAGACAACTTTACTTGAATGCAGATTAGGCATTTAGCATTTTCCACATGATTATATGAAATCAAACCATGCTTAGATATAAATTTTAATGATCTAAAATTTAAATGAGCAAAACAACCATGCCACAAAGAAAAGGAGTGAACAGAGTAAGCCAAAACAGATGTGTCTTTATTAATAGATAACTTAAACATGCCATCACATGAGTATCATTTCCCAACAAACTATCCTCTCTTAAACAGGGCCAACTTACCAGACTCGAGCAATGCTTTAACGCCTTTCTTACAAAGAAGACTAGTAGTTACAAGATTTTTTCTAATCTCTGGAACATGGGCACATTGAGTAGAACTAGTTTCTTTCCTGAAGCAAACTGAAGTTCAACACTCCCTTTGCCAAAACCTTGCAGAATTATGATTCCCCATCAGCACCACTTGTCCATCCATTGCCTCTTCGTAATCCTTAAAAAAGGACTTCTCGTTGCAAACATGAACTGTAGCCCCGAAATCATACCACCAATCAGAATTTTTGTTCGAATTTTCCATATACAGTTTAGTATCATGCCAATCTGCAATTTAGAAATCATGGCAACCATTTCATCGATGTCATCTTGCACCACATTTGTATTATGGGAACTTCCAGCATTTTATGTCTTCTGCCTTTTTCTGCTTCTGCAGTCTTTCTTCAAATGTCCCTTTGTTCCCACAATTATAACATGTTTTGTTATTCTTGTTGGAGTTGCCAGAATTGTTTGTCTCAGAAAGTTTTCTCTTGTTTCCACTTGAATTTTCATTCTAAGAATTTTTCTGATCCACAAAGTTTACTTTTGAGTTAAAATTCATTGAAAAACTTTTATCGCAAACCTGAATTTCCTCTTCTATTTGCAAGTATTTCTGAATTTGCGCAACAATAAAATCTTCTATGGTATGCAGAAGTTTATTTTTGTAACCATTCCAACTAGGAAGCAATTTAGAAATTATTGCCCCCACTTGTAATGGTTAAGAAACCTCGACCTTTAGGTCTTTCAATTTGGAAACAAGAATTTTCAACTAATGAACTTGATCCATAACATAATCATTATCATTCATAGAGAATTTGAAATACGTAGGAGTGAGGAACTTATTTGAGCCTTGCTTTTTCATTATTGTACTTGTTCTACAAAGCCTTCCAGATCTCTCTTGGACACTTGGACAATGTACACAGGTCATAGAGATCCAAAAGTGCATTCAGAATGTGTCCTCTACAAACCAGTTCATCCTCTTCACGTTACTTCCACGCTGCTTTGTTCTCGTTGGTGTCATCGTTAGTAATTTCCGAAATTGGTGGCAGATTAGGATCCAAAACATATTGAACCTTTAGTGCAATGAGTAAGAACATCACCTTGTCTTGCCATCGGGTGAAAATCCTTCCATCAAACCTATCCAATTTCATGAAATCTTGATTCATCACTTGAAAAGCCTCCATTACTGACTCTCCTTCCTTTGAAATATCACCTTAAAATTGTTGGAGTAAAACTTCAGAATGGAAGAATAAAAAAATGAAATTCTATGGCTTGAGGAGCATCTAACGATACTGTCTTTAAGACGATATTTGCCCCCACTCGTTCCAAGTTTGCTATCGAGTTAATGACAAATCACCTCCAGGATTACTCAAGCCAACAATCTGCAGATAGCAATTACGAAGATTCGTTTCAAAATTGCTCTTCGAAACTGTATACATAACTGAGAAAGAGAAGAAAAGATTCTGAAGTTGAAAATGCAAAAAATTTATTAATTGTGAATTTTCAGAATCTTATGTATTACTAACAGTCACCCTTTCATGAAGGGATACAACCATTAGAGGTACTATTTCATAAATAGCTGTTATTTCTGGTGCATTTCCTGAATTATTTCAAAGTCACCAAAGTGTCACTAAAAATAAATGACTGAAAGAAAAAATTCCCAAAAATTGGTTAAAATATGGGCCGTTAGATCATATATAAATCAACGCATCATACGCGCCCGCGGCTAAGTGCTTAGTGCACCCACTAAAGCGCACACAATGCGCCACATGCGTGCAAGCGCGCGCGTGCGGTACACCGCACAATAGTATTCTCAATCTTTCCTCCAAATCATCTCAAAACAATTCAAATGTATGTACCATGTGCTTGTACACAATAGCATTCCCAATCTTTCCTCCAAAACATCTCAAAACAATTCAAATGTATGTAACATGTGCTTGCTTATAGGGATAGAGAAAGTTTTTTTTCTCTCCAATGTGGGACAAAGAACAAGATTTTTGGGTCTTGAACTTTCACTTACAATATATACAAACACAATAAAAATCTATCACCAACACTTTTGGCGGGCAGTCTCTACTTCGGCTGCTACATCTTAAGCCACTAAAGACTTGCCACTACCTTATAGTTTTTTTTTCACCACCACATCTATTGAAACCATCAACACCTCCAACAAAACCACATCTACCCCACCAAAAATACTCACTCCAACTTTCCAGATTTGTAACAATCTGAATTTCTTCTTCTTCTTTTTCTTGAACATGTCACCTACTTTCTTTGGCATGAATCAAAAAATATAATTTAAAAAAAACACCAATGTGAAACCTTAATTAAAGTACTATGAATAAGGGTGTTTGTGAAGTGTGAACAAAGGAAAGAAGGAAGATATAAAGAGAAAGAAATGAGGATTTTATTTTATAACCTGATTACTTGTTTACAACCTAATTGCCTCTAAAGAAGGCATCTGGAATCAAAACAATTGTAAAAAAAAATGCAAGAAATCATAATCAAATAAGAATTAACACCGCTTGGCATGTATTGGTCATGCGATGCTTCTATTTTGCTTCAACGAGCCAATTCAGTCTTGATCCTCACCATAATTAACCTCGGTTGGTGGTGAAAATTGAGGGAAGCAGCTATGAACAGCAGAGCAGTCCTCCCAAGTAGCTGCTTTTTAGGCAAATTGGACCACTGCAATAGAAATTGTGCAATTGCTTGGTCGTAGCGCTTGATCATCCTGTGACTTGAAGGGGTTCAACCAAGAGTTGACCTTCATTTCCAACCATAAGAAACTCTGTGTGAGCAATAGTGTGGTCTTCTAGCTGGAGCTTAAGCTGAGAAACATGGAATACTGGGTGAATCTATAAAGTAGGAAACAATTTGAGCTTGTAGGCTACTGACCCAACTTTTTCTAAAACTTCAAAAGGGCCATAAAATGTAGTGCAAGCTTCATGTAATGTTTAATAGCTAAGTTAGTCTGCGTATAGGGATGTAATCTAAGGTGCACCCAATCTCCAACTTGGAATTCCCTCCGTCAATTATGTGTTTATCTGCAAATTATTTTTTTAAGCCTTATTTATCCACCCCGAGAGTAACTGTTCATGGCCATTATGGGGAAATCCTTGGCTATGTTGTGGCTTAATTGCCCTTGAGGATAGTAACTACTAGCTGCATGTTTTGTAAATAAAAATCAATTGTTGGATGATAAGTGATCTCGTGTTGATAGCAAAATCTCTAGGAGGATAACCATAGACATCTCGACATGGGGTCATGTTTAATGAGCTTTGATAGATGGTATTGTGGTAGTACTCAGCCAAGGAAAGCCACTTAATTAAACCAGGTTCTTGGTTTATCCTCACAGAGGCACACCAAGTAAACTTCTAGGCATGGGTTGACCCTCTTTGTCTGTCCATCATCTCAGGATGGTATGCTGTGGAAAAATGGGGGTTGGCATCCAAAGATCGAAATAACTTAGTCAAGAATTGACTGAGGAACACGCTACCTTTGTTATTACAATAACTTCTGGTAAGCCACGTTAAAGACAGAATCCAAGTATAATTGGACAACTTCAGGAGCTCTGTATGGGTGTTTTAGAGGGGTGATGTGAGACATTTTGCTTCACCTCTCCACCACAAGTATCACTTCATAGCCACCTGAGTTTGGTCACCCTTCCACAAAATCTATTGTAACAGAAGGCCAGAGCTCAGTAGGAATATGCAATCGTTGGAGTAATCTTGGATATGGTTTATTCTTTAACCTTATTTGCTTGACCCAAGCTGTGATATCCTTCTTCATAGCTTGCCAATGGAATAGGATAGAAATCCTTTTGTAGGTAGTCGTGATTCTAGAGTCTCCACCCACTCTTGATGCATGTAGTTCATTAAACAATGAGCATTTTTTCGCCTTTAGTCTTGATCCTCACCTTGAGTGTGTTCTTGACATATGCAGTGCCTAAGTCAATTACAGCTTGAATGTTTTATTGCAAAGTTGAAAAGACAAGGTGGGTGGTCGTGGTGGAGGTATGCAATGGTAGCGATGGGTGACGGGTGTCGCTGCAACGGCCATGTTAATTTGATTTTCTATCTAAAATGAATTGAAACTTGTTTTGGAGTCGCTTTGTATGAATAACAAGTAGAGATCGATGAAGAATGACGAGCCTGTTTTATCTAATATCGGAGTATTACAATTTTTAGATTTCATTGCAAAGCTCTGACGACAAATGGTGGTTATGATGTTTCTAGTATGGCGAAGCAATTGTATGGCATGTTTTCAAGAGGGTGCATAGAGGTAGTGTTGGCTATGTAAAATACATTTACTGTGACCAATAAATTTTGGATACCTAGAGTGCAAGGAGCTACCCAGAAAAAGGCCCCTAAGGGGACACACGTTCATCAGAAGTGGACGTAACTGCTAGACAGCTATTAAAGCTACTGCCAGTTGTCAAGATTGATACAATAATGACAGGCAATTCAATATGATTGCGCACGAAATAATGTTCGTACTAGATTATATAGGACAAAATAATTGCCAACAAGAATGAGACAATCGGCAATAGCAGTTGACAAGAGGTTTCCATGACCTGATGAAGATAATAGCAGTCAGTAAAAATGAGACGATTGGTAGTAGCAGTTGATAAGCGGTCCTCACAATTGCATGAAAATAGACAGCTGTCAACACAAGCACGGCAACTAATAGAAGTGGTCAACAAATAGACTGCATAGGAAAAGACAACAGTCATTAGGAGCAAAGCAATCGATGACAACGGTTGACAAGCCACTTTCAGTAGAAGACAGGGACAAACAATTGTGGGTTTATCGAAGAACGGTTACGGACAAGCGAGTATCAAAGAAAGAAAAGGGAAACAGAACAAAGGGTCATCAAATTCCCAAACCAAACCTGACTTGAAGAAATCAAGTCTGTAATGCAGTCAACTTTCTTTTTCTTTTATCTTGGTCAAGTATTCACATGATTTGCCTTGTGTTGATAGAGAATCCCGTAAATTGCCGTACTTGTATTTCGTTTATTGTAAAAGTGTTCTTTATTTTTTGGGCGCATCTTTCATTAGTGTATTAAGCATTTTGTCTTTAGTTAGTTTCATTTTTAATGAAGTCCTCAAGCCCTAAAGGCAAAAAAAAATTCATAATCGGTTGTGAGTTTGCCCACAGCGCAAACATTGGCATGCCCAGTGGATACTTGTAACTAAAAGGAAAACAATGCCAGGTACCTGTAGTCATGTTGTAAGAATGAATGGAGCCAATAACGGCACTGAGACCTCAACTGGAAATAATGGTAGTAATCTGAGGGAAACAAGAAACACTCAAGCCACTAATGGCATGAATGAGAATGTTAATACGAACATTAATGTTCAAAACTTATGAAGCACTAGTAAGGAAGGTACTAGCATTGGTGCAGGCCTTAATGCCGAGATGCTGACTACTGATCAGAATGGTCAGACCATAAGCCAATTAGTGAACCAAGTTCGTTCATCAACCCAAGCATTTACGGGTATGATGTCTCAATTTATGACTATTATGCAAAACCAGAAGATGGTTTTAAATAAAATGGTTAGTAGTCAAGATCCGTCTAGTTCCAAAATAGTGGACGAGATGAGAAGATTAGCAGAATAAAGAAATGCCTTTAAAGGGGAGATAGTTAAAGACTTATCAGGGGAAATCCAAAAGCAGATGTACTATGTTGCCAAGATAGTGGTTGTAAAACTGCAAAAAGGAAAGGCTCTTGACAGTTATGGAGACAGACATTTCTCCCATAAGGATTGAAAATACTGTGAAACAACCACATGGTAAATTCAAACCACCCACATGAGTCACGCTGGTACATTCCTATGCTTGCCGATGAGGAAGATCCTAAGCCGAGTAAAAGAGGTGTGGCCACGAATTGATATAAAGGCCCTGCAACTTGGCCTAAAAATATTCAAGTGACTAAGAATAGGGCTAGCCAGGTTGGTGACCAGGGAGTTAAGAGAGCTTATACCTCCTCATCACAAGAAAAATCAAGAAGGGATCTCTCGATCTGAAAATCCCGTGTTTGAAGAGGTTGGTAGTTTTAGTTGACCAACTGGCCCTGGTGATAGAGAAAGGGTTTGGTGCGAGTCAAGGGTAGAGGCCTATCAACAGACCGCTTTATAGAAAGCCATACACTGATGAGATCGACCAGATATAATTACCTAGGGGAGTTAAAATCCCTGAATTTAGCCTCTTCCACAAGGAAGAGAACCAGTCGACTATCGAACATGTCACAAGGTTTACTTTCCAATGCAAGGATCTTAGCCAACATTAGTGGACCAAGTTAAAACGGTTCCAGTATTCACTGACTGGAGTAGCCTTCTTATGGTTTGCCAACATACCGCCAACCTCATGTTTTATTGGGGAGACATGGAGGATCTATTCCATGCATAATTTTTCAAAAATGAACCATTTTCACCACATTTCTTTTTAGCCATTTGGAAATTACATGTATTCTTAAGGGTCTTGAACCTTTCTAAGAATTGCTCAACACTTTCTCTTGAAGCAGTTTTCAAGAGAAAGTGCTAAGGAATTCTTAGAAAGGTTCAAGACTCTTAAGAATACATGTCATTTCCAAATGGTTAAAAAGAAATGTGGTGAAAATGGTTAAAAAGAAACCAGTCACTTGTGAACCCTGGATTAAAATTAGGAATCATGTCAGCCTACTTTCGAAGCAGCCCAACAACGTGAGTCCATTACCAATGTTACATAAATACTCATTTGACATCAATCAGGTGATTCAAATCTTCGACCATCTACTGAAGATTAAATTCATTCAGCTTCAAGGCTTTTTAGGGCTTTTAAGGATAAGAAGGCTAAATTTTGTAAGTGGCACAATACCATTAGTCATATTACTAATACTTGGGTTTTTTTCAAAATACGGTGCAGGATGAAATCGAAGCATGGCTGTTGAAGTTCATTGACAAAGATAAAGAGGTGATGGAAGTCAACAATGACCCCTATCCAAAAATGATGATCGATGTTAACATGGTATCAACTAATCATTGTCTAACTGAATGTTCAAGTGGCGATGATAGTTCATTAGATGACAACTTTAAAGCCAGAAAGCCACTAGAGAGGAGCATTAGTAGCAATAAGGCAAAAGAAAAGGTGATTTGGGCTTCGAAGAAGAAAGTTCTAACATGGAGAGGATATTATCAGTTGTGACAGGAAGGTGAAATAAAGAATCACATGGGCTGATAAGGAGTCCAGTTCCAGCAAGGGCAGCTTGTTGCAAAAACTTGGAACTTCCATATCTGAAATCGAGCCAGGTGGGAACCGGTTTGTCAAAACTGTAGTTCCTCAAGCGAGTGGTCAAAAAGATTATGGCGAAAAGAAAAAGGTGATGGAGAGTTTGGCCCAAAAAAGAATGTCACAAGAAGGTTATCGAAAAAGGAGTTAAGAACAACTCAGCCGAGTATGAGTTTTAGGCAGCCGAATATGGCCAATCAAGTGATATATCAGAAAAATATTGGGCCAAGGCACTTTGGCTCAAGGATGATAAAACCAAGATTTGGACCATTTGATCCCAGATATATATCCAAGAATTACAAAGGCAAAAACCTCATAATGGTCGGCTATAGAGGTGAGCCAAAAACAATGACCTAATATCAAGGTGAGCCAAAAATGATCAAATCAATGGCACTCAGTACCAAGATTTGAGCATAACACAAAAGAGAAGAGTTCAAAGAAAATTTGCCACCACAATGCAGAAAGAGTTTTAAATTCAGTAGGCTTCAATTGACCGTAAGAAATGGACGTGGACAAGGGGGCAGATCGCGAGGATATGGCTAGGAGCACACAACAGAGACTTAAGGAATGTGGTGGTTGAAAGTCAAAACAAAGATGTTAAGGCGGTCAGGAAATTTAAGCAGGTTAAAAAGCCATCGGTTGATAAGAAAATTGAAAGGCAGTCAGAAGTAAAAGTTTCAACCAAGAAGGATAAAGCAAAAGGAAGTTTGACAATTGCGAAGAATAAGAAAAAAAAGTAAAAAGGAATTTTTTTTTTTTTGGAATACGAGGTTAGTATTGATTATAATATGGTGTTTATTTTTGCCTCTCACCTTCGAGACGAAAGGAGAGCAACTCTCACACATTGCTGATGATGTAGAGGATAACAAGGCCCCAATTCCTAGTATTTTATCCTTGAAAAAAAGGAGAATGTAATTCATGGAAAAGAGCAGAATTATTCTAACAGAGGCATCATCCTCGACCATGGAAATTGGGTCATTTTGACCAGACTAGATCCACAAAAGACTAAGCTTTTGAGCCTCTGTTCATTTTCACGTTGATGGATGGTCAACCAATGACCAGAGTTTTGGTCGATAATGGTGCCACAATGAACATTCTACCTACTAGAATGTTGAAGAAGTTAAGGATGAAAAAGATTTAATCCCCTCTGAGGTTATGGTGTGCTACTTCGCTGGAAGTGTCTCGAGACCAAAGGGTGTGGTCCCAATAGAGCTCATGGTAGGAAAGAAGACAAAGATGTCACCGTTCTTTGTCATTGACTCCTCATCAAGTTTTAATGCCTTTCTTGGAAGGGACTGGATCCATATCAACAGCTGCATACCATCTTTCTTTTACAAGGAGCTGATATTCTGGAGGGAGGAACAAGATGGAAAGAAAGTAGCAGAACAAGTTTGGATGGACGATAAACCATTTTTAGCTAATTCAAACTGTGTAGAGGCAAATTTATATCAACGGGAAATAGAGCCATTGATGCTAGCTGGGGATGGAATGGTGATGTGTGGTCAAAGTGTTAATTTTGAAAAATCTGCAATCGATTGCATTTAGATAAGAGAGGAAATGGCCAGACCTGGCATCAGAAGGTCCCTGCCAAATAATTGGGAAGATGATTGTTGATGGATAGCCACGACATGAAACAATTTGACAAATGGTGGGAAGAGGAGAATTTTTCCTTTGTGGATCGAGAAACTGAAGAGATGTTGAAAACAGGTATGTGAAACCAATGACGGTTGATGTTGTAGATAGGAATAGGACAGGATGCAGTAATGGCCGCCTTTAAAAAATGATAGTCTATGTCATGGAAAAAAGATTGGCAAAGTTATTTGTTGTCAATTAGGCAGAATACATAGAAGATGACAAAAAGGAAGATGGAATCCAGTTACAAGACCTAAGATTGGCTCCAGCAAAATTGGACAATTTGAAAGCAGAGGTATAAGACTCATTGTTGGAAGTAAACTTGGGAACATAAGCTGATCTGCGATGTATCTTCATTAGCGTTCGATTACCAGAAGAGATGCAGAAGCAGGCGATCGAACTGGTCAGAAGATAGGAGGATTGCTTTGCATGGAGCTACAAGGAGATGCTGAGCTTGGCTAGAAACCTAGTAGAGCATAGACTACTGATTAAGCAAGGCTTTAAACCTTTCATACAAGCACCCAGGAAGATGTCAAATGAGGTAACGTTGCTGGTGAAAGAGGAAATCGAGCGGCTGATCAAAGCAAGGTTCATTTGTCCTGCCAGGTATGTTGAATGAATGTCCAATATAGTCCCTGTGTTAAAGAAAAATGGACAATTGAGTATCTGCATTGATTTAGAAACTTAAAAACTATCACTCCTAAAGATCAATATGCTATGCATGTTGTCAATTTACTAGTTGATTCGGTGTCAAAGCATGCAGTCATGTCGTTTATGGACGAAAATGCTGGGTATAACCAAATTTTCATCAAGGATGATAATGTTCATCAGACTGCATTTAGATGTTCTGTAGCAATCAAGACATTTGAATGAATTTCCTTTGGCCTAAATAATGCTGGGACCACATATCAAAAGGGCAATGAACTTAATTTATTGTGACATGATTGGTAAGTTTCTAGAAGTATATATTGATGACGTAGTTGTTAAATCGGACAATCATCAGGAACATATACAGCATCTAAAAGAAACATTCATTAGAATGAGAAAACATAGTCCAAAAATGAACCCTTTGAAATGAGCTTTAGGAGTTTCAGAAGGGAATTTGTTAAGATTTCTAGTCCATCAAAAATGAATTGAAATCGATAGTAATAAAACGCCAAACCTCCTTCACACAAGAAAGAGCTTCAGCATTTTTTAGGCCAAGTTAACTTCTTACGTCGATTGATCGCCAACTTAGCAGGAAAGACAAAAGCCTTTTCAACTTTGTTGAGATTAAAATTGGTTTTAGGGACTGGAAGAAACAATAGAAAGATTTTAGAGCTGAAATGAGGTGAGTTTGAGCGAATAGGCTGAAGAATCAAGCTAGGCCTTAACCTTATCAAAACGGTTGAGTAATGGAAGGAAACCGCTAAAATTTGAGTCGAATTAGGAATTAACTCCCACGACTACACATGTCGCACGAATCGGGGAGGGGGGGGGAATGTTGGCTATGTAAAATATCTTTACCGTGACCCAATAATTATGGACACGTGGAGTGTAAGGAGCCACTCAGAATAGGCGCCTAGGGGGACACACGTTCATCAAAAGTGGGCATAATTATTAAAGATTCCATTAGTTGTCAAGATTTTGATACAAGAAGGTCAGGCAATTCAATATGATTGCGCGGGAAATAAAGTTCGTACGAAATTGTATGGGAGAAAACAATTGTCAGCAATTACGAGACAATCGATAATAGCTGTTGACGAGCAGCTTCCATGACTGGATAAAGATAGACAACTATTAGCAAAAATGAGACAATTGGCAGTAGCAGTTGATAAGCGGTTCTCACGGTTGTATGAAGATAGACAGCTTTCAACACAAGCACGACGATCGATAGAAGTGGTCAACAATAGACTGCAGGGGGAAAGACAACTATCAATAGGAGCGAAGCAATCGATGACAACGGTTGATAAGCCACTTTCAGCAGAAGATAGGGACGAACAGTTATGGGCAATAGAAGAACGGTTATGGACAAGCGAGTATAAAAGAAATAGCAGGGCAACAGAACAAAGGGTTGTCAAATTTACAAACCAAACCTGACTTGAAGAAATCAAGTCTCCAATGCAATCAGCTTTCTTTTTCTTCTCTCTTTGTCAAGTTTCCACATAATTTGCCTTGTGTTGATAGAGAATCCCGTACATTGTCGTACTTGTATTCGGTGTATTGTAAAAGTGTTCTTTATTTTTGTGGGCATATCTTTCATTGGCATATTAAACATTCTGTCCTTAGTTAGTTTCTGTTTTTAGTGAAGTTCTCAGGCCCTAGAAGCAAAAAAGATCACACACTGTTAATTAATCGTGTAGCGGGTGTACAATCGGTTGTGAGTTTGCCCACAACACAAACTGATAGACATTAGGGTTTGATAATAGCTAGGTGGTGTGACAAGAGCTAATGCAAAGGGGGCGATTGATCTTGGCTTTGGTGGATGTGGGTATCGATTGTGCATTGATCTAGAATGTTGTAAACATAATGGCTACACAATCGGGATTTGGCTCAGCATGTTCTATTCGATACGGATAAGAGAAGAACACGACCCGGTATTATTAAAAAAAATAGAGGAAGCAGAACCAAGTCAAGATAAGTCAAGATGATACAGATCAACTCCTTCTTGCGCCAAAGATCTTACTATTTCCGACGGAACTGGAGTTCCATATCTTTTCCATTTCCATTCCAAGTGCATAAATATACTCTTGAAAGTTCCTCCATTTGAAATTATAATTGAAACAAAAGTAGAGGATTTTGGGGGTTATCAAATGATACGGTTTCTGAGAGTAATTGAGTACTTGTGTTTGGTTACCCACACTTGGGTTGTCAAAAAAACCTACGTCAAATGGATACCACTCAATACTATTCATCTACTAAATTCGACGGAAGTTTCAACAGAATCTACATTTTTTTTTTCTCTCTTTTTGGTTAATGGATCAGCGGGGACCAAGAAAAGGAAAAAGGTCTAATTGGTTACAAGAGCAAACTTAAAGGTCTAATAAAGAATCAATCCAATTGGTATGATCTAACCATCGGTCAAGCTCTCTACGAGAGAAGCTGCGTCAAGTACACATGTTTCTCAAAAGAATGAAAGCTGAACAAATAATGTAATAATTACCACCTCATTATGGAATTTCTACAAGTTTAAGCAAAACAAATCAACATCTGAAGCTTACATTCTATGGTACATACTTGCAGAGATTCAGATGAACCGTACATGATTTACAATATAAGTGCCTTACGCCAGAAAAAGGGAGTGATCACCGTCCCATGAGCTTTACTGTCCATGCACCACCAAAGTAGAGGCCCAGAAGGGGGCCGGCGAGAAGGATTTGAGTAAGAGGATCGGTCGATGGTGTGACTATAGCTGCTGCAACTACAGCACCGACTACCACATATCTCCAGATTGACAGCATTTGATCCCCCGACACTAAACCAACTTGCCCCAGGAGGAGTTGTATTACTGGAACCTGTAGTAAAGAAGAAGCTAAGCATTCAGTAAGACAATCCGCAAAGAGATTAAGCACTTTCTCAAAGCAAAAACTCTTCTTCAAGGGAACTTATCCCGTTTAATGGCACTTTACTACAGTGGTATTTATACTTCTGCTAAATTAAGACTACCAGTAGTTTAGCTATTAATAGTTGCTAAAAATCATAAGAACGGAATTAAATTCAGAAAATCCACGAATATATAAAGCATATATAATACTCGTAGCATATTGTACCGCACTGAATTTCTAATTTCATTTTCATAACAACTACTTTCTTTAATAGCCCGAAGATAAAAGTTAGTAGACATGACTGTAATAAATGCAAGTATTATCTACGATAATCATATACCCTACAAGGACATAAGCAATGTGCTTGAATGGATAGCTACCTGGAAAGACAATCCTGTGCTAAACATTAGCACAAGTACAAACTCAAAGTACTGATCGATGGACCACAAAGATTCCACGACCCCTTCTGCATAATTAACAAAAAAATTTAGGGCTGCTGGAGTGAGAACCAAGTATGAGAAGGAGATGCCGGCATAGAAAAGTAGCGACGATCCAAAAACAATTGGCCCCAGAAATCTTCTCTCTGCCCTTGTTAAACCCGGCAAGACAAAAGCTATGATCTCATATAAAATTACAGGGCTCCCTAACAGAAGGCCACAGTATCCTGATACCTGCATCACGATTCAAAATATATCTATTAGTACACGCAATACATTCCTCTATAATTAGAAAATACAAGAAATATGCTCAAGGTAGTAGACAGCAATATCAAAAACTGTGTACTCCAACTCAAAGATTCCCAGACTAGATAGAGTGATCTCCGGAAAATTGTGCCCATGATACATTGAGATTCTAACCTTATTGCAGGGTTCTATTCTAGTGACGCTCCACCAGGGAGTCTCACACCAAATCTTGCACATGCTTCCACTCCCACCCCAAAGGCTTCTATACTACTGCCCTTCTGCTACGGAACCTTGCACTGCTCCTGCTTCCGCACATGCTTTGAACAACCAAGTCTTAAACTGCATCTTGAGTTACTTATTCAGTCATTGGGTAGTCTTGCGATAATACAAGCAAATGAATTGAGGACAATGGTTTAATAACGGATAGTACATGATTTAACACATTAAGAATTTCGGTCTGTCTCTAAGTCCACTCCTCCCAACACCTTACATTGATAAGACCAATACTAACCGGTGTCATCATGAGCTCAACCTCCATGTATGTTTCCCCTGCCACTACAACCAACAGGTGAAACAGAAACCATTGACTAAGCGCCGCTGAGGAGTAAGAAACTTTGTGCAACTTTTGAACTTAGCAAGTGTGGCTTCACTTTAAGAAGTGGATATCATTGCTTCATCAACAGAATAAATATCATGGGAAAACAGGAGTTACATCAAGCAAACATCTGATGCACCTGAATGAAATTATTACATGGCAATGATAGCAGGAAAAGTTGCACCTTCATTATTGATCAAGGGCCTTTTTGAATGAAATTGCGATAAATTAGTCGAAAGCAGCAATACTTTTAGTTGACTAGGAGTCTAGGACAACGAAAACAAACTTCCTCTTCTTTAGACATAATTAAAAGTTAATACCAAGTTATCTAGTAACTTTGGCATTAATAAATTCAAGTGGAGTGAATGAAATTCAAAAAAGGTAGGTTATAATCACCTTTAAAGTTGTGAAGAAGAACTCCCCCGGAGCTAACTGCAGAAATCGAACACCTTGCGTCCTCACAGGAGCTTCAAGAATCATTATAAGCTCCTTTGAGTATGCAAAGCAACCCAAGATAGCAGCTCCAACTGCCAAAACTGACACGAATATTCTCTGCCGCAACTCCTCTAAATGATCAAATAAACTCATCTCTTTATCCTCTGGAAGAAGCTCTTTGTCGGGATAAAGAAAATTATAGATAGCACTCTCATTTTCAGGGGCACCTTTCTGTAATGCATCTTCTGTTGAGCCATCAGCAATCTCTAGAATTTCAAACATAAAGATAGTTTTATAATCTGAGTGAAACAAGTAATTAAGTTCATTTCCTAAAATTGAAGGAAATCTTTTGTTTTTGATAATCTAGACTATGGTGACATACAAATAGCTGGTTTGCTAGAGAACATCGAAGTGCATAAATTCTCTTCAAATTAGTTTTGCATGGGGTAGAGTTTGCAAAAACAAGCAAAATGTCTAAACTCCTAAGTGATAAGATATATAGTAATAGGATACATACTAACTTTGCACTCATCAGATACATACATACCAAGGTGGAAGTGGCTGGTGCCGCCAGAATATTGATAATGAGAAAGAATGTTGCTTACAACTTATTAAAAATGAAAAGGGAATGTTGCGTACATGAGGGCGAGCTGCTCAAAACAAATGCACCTCAATAGCAGGTAACGTTGCTTACACAATGGCGAGTCTTTACAAATACTACACCTCAACAGTAGGTGGCGGGACTTTAAAATTAGAAAGTTGCTGCAAAAAAGTGGTTTAATCAGTTTAAATTTCTCAAGCATGTCTTTGGTGAAGTTTTGCTGGTACATTTTGCATATGGTTTATACTGACCAAAAAAAAAGACAGTCTGCAACATTGCTTCCCAGTTCCCATATATTCGATTTAAAGAGAATACACTTTTTGTTAATGCATCTAATCTATGTAGGCTTGTTTATTTTACACTGACTATTGACTGCAAATACTAGCTCCCCCATACAACATTCATTTGTGGCTAAGCATATAAATATAGGTAAAGCCGAACATCAGTCAGCTCATCAGAGATTGTTCACAGACACTTCTTTCTACAGGGGAAAGATTTTTTTGCCACGACTTCAGAAGGACATCCTATGGTGCTTGATAAAACCTATATATATGCGCAGACATATATGTCTGCAAGAATCAGGTCAGTTTCATGCTACAGGAATCCATTTATGGATGCTATCTTCCTATGGTCTTCTTATATTTGGAAAAATCATATGACAGAATACCAAGGTAAGTTATGTTTGTCGGTTTTAGAGAAGAAAGAAGTGCCTACCAGATACGCTGATGTGATTAGTATACGTGTGGAGCAGTAACTAGTATGCGGACTATTGATGGTAGACAAGTGCATTACTAATTATGGTAAATATTAATGAGGATCAGCTTTGGACCCTTATCTTTCTGCTATTTGTAAGTAGTGTTAAACAAGACTAGAAAAGGGGTTAACGCAAAAAAAGTTAATGACAGGCACATTGAAAGTCAAGCATAGGTTCTTTAGGACTAGATGTGACTCAAGGAGAAATCAGTTTCAGAGCTTTTGGGGATTGTTTCTTCAGAAGAGAGAGGTCAAGGACTTATGCTCTGTCAAATCTTTCTATGCTATCAGTCTCAAGAGAAGCTGCCTCTTTTCCATGAAAGGAGATCTGGAGGCCTCGGATCCCTTTGAGGATGTGCTTATGGATGGGTACTGTATGTAGGAAGATATTAGCAATCCCTAGGGAGAGACTGGTAAAGATCTATGAAGCACGGACACGGGTACGGGTGCGGATACGGCACGGGTACGGATACGCCGATACGGCATTTTAAAAAAAAACAGGATACGGGTGCGGCTAGGATACTGCAATGTTTTATAATTTAAAATAATAAATATTTATTTTTGTATATATATATGATGAATCATTTAGTCAATTACTTATAAGAACAAATCCATGCAGCTGCACACGTGGACTACCAAAAAGCCACAAGTGGCAAAGCACCACAAATAAGGTTGAGCCAAGTGACAAAGCCCCACACCTAAAGTCTGAGCCAAAAAGACTAGTAAAGATAGAGTCAGAAGAAGTCTCTAGTGAAAGGAAGAGAGTCAGAAGCAGCCGTTGCCGCTGTGTTCTCCGTCGCCGGAGTTCTCCTTCTCCTTCTTCTCTTTTTTCTTTTTCGTTGGTTATGCCGAAAAGGAAGGAGCAGTTTGATGGCCATCGACGTCGCTCCCTCCGGTCGGTGGCTGCTGCTTCCTCTTCTCTCTTCTCTCTTCTCTCTTCTCTCAAGCTCTTCGCCAGTGGTCGTCGGTTGTTTCGGGTGGTCGCCGGAGTCTCTAGACAGTCGTGGCTACTTCGCTCCGCTGCCGATGCTCACTCTCAGTCTCTCTCTCTCTCTGATCTGTTGTCTCTCCCCGATCTGTTGATTCAGGTTAAATAGGTAAGTGTTTCAGTATTTATAATTTGACCCCACAAAATTCATTCTTTATGGGTCGCCCCTGAAAAATCTTTTAAAATCTGTGTTTTCATCCCACAAAAATGCGATACGCACCCGATCCGTATCGGAGCCGCACCCGGTAATTAAAAAATAAAAATAATAAATCATAAATGTCGGACACCCACCCGACACGCACCCGACGCGCACCCGCACCCGATGCGCACCCCGTGCTGGTGCTTTACCCTTGGAGCCGCACCTGTGCTTCATAGGTAAAGATGTTATAAGAGTGGAGAAGTGCAAAGGCTTTGTGTGAATGCGTGGCATACAAGAAGATAGGGTAGCACCAGTCAAGAAGAAGATGAGGAAGCATTTCCTGAGATGATTTTAACATAATAGACCTAGGCTCCCCAGGAAGGAAAAGTGACTTGTGTCTAGTTGTTTTGGGGTTGGGGTTTTGGGTCTGTGTTGGGGGGTTGGTTGGGTTTTTTTTTTTTTTTTTTGGGGGGGGGGGAAGAGGTAGTAGACCGAGAATGGTGAGGTATTAACAAAAGGAAATCGGTATTATCTCAGAAGACGCATGCATACCAGATAAAGGAAGATAATAATTCATGTTGCTGACCCCAAATAGTTTGGGATTAATGCTTCATAAACATTGTCATTCCCTGAGAACATCATGACACGTATCACTTCCCACCACAGACTGATCCGAGCTAGTTTCTTACTTTACATATTTTGACACTTTTTCCACCAAATGCTAAATTTTCAAATGCAATACAATATGCCTGCACAGAAGGACACACATGCTCAAGGTTCAGGCATCTACAATGGTACCGACAATTGCAAAATCACAGGTGATCTAGTGTGAAAGCCAACAGAAGTGCAAACTAAATACACTTTTTAACAAGTCACCCACTCAGTTAAAATTGAACAAAATCTGTATCAAAAGTACAGTTCAAATGCAACTCAGACTGAATGCCAACAAAAGTGCAAACTAAATACACTTTCTACAAGTGCCAACTAAATATGGACAGCTTAAACAAATTCCCACTCAGTCACAAATGAACAAACACCCATATCAAATCCACAGTTCAAATGCAACTCAGACTAGATGAATTGGATTTTGCGAGGTAAATCCTATTTTATGTGGCAAAGTTGTGTTAAGTTCTATCACCCTACCGAGGCACAGTTTTGGAGTATTTTACTCTTCTTTCTAGAAGATTGTGCTAGATCTTGTAATCCCCGTTTTTGTTAGCAATAAATTGAGTTGGCACGACATCTAATTTTGGACATTCAGAAACAAACTAGGCACAGAAAGTTTTTCACATTCCAATATTCAGACGTTCTAATGCTTGTAAAGCCAATGTGTCATTCTGGTAAAATATCTGTCTGAGAAATCAAACAATTGTTATTGCTACAAAGATGAGCAAAAGGAGAAAAAGGGTTAAATTGAAAAGAGAAAATATAATGATCTAAGCCGAAGTTTTTTCATTTTATAGGTCCCTATTGCTTATGGGTTCCAACAGCAATACATGCATCGAATTCCTAAAGGAGCCAGCTTAAACCAATTTAAAATTACTTGTACAACAAGATCGTCACTGTCAAATCTTTGTTTCAGCTAACAACTTTACTAGGTTGGACTCAACAACCCTGGCCTCGACATTTTGTCTCTATTAACAATAGAGTAGGAAAAAAAGTTCCTAAGAAATGAAAATCCTGATGAAATATAATCTAATAGAACTTTCAAATGAACGACTAGACAACAGGTTTACTTGGAGATCACATAGTTGGCGAAAATATTTTACAATGGGCCAAGTGAGCAATAAGCATCATATTACCGGAAGTTATGCTCAAGTATCAACTTGTGGTTGTCGACATATCTTGTTTAATTCGTACTTCAGTTTTCTTTGAGAGTGCATTCTGATAAATTTACAACTAAGTAATACATGAAAGTACATTAGTACAATTGCTCGTCCAGTTCTCTTAAGTTAAGCGACAGCAAAACACAGCCACAAGATATTCTGTAGTTGTAATACCCAATTTTTTTCCCAAGAAAAATAAATTATGCTTTTCAGAGTTGCGACTTCAAGAGTGATCTGCATTGATATTCTTTTGCCAGGTTGGTCATAGCCTAAACAGCCACTCATGATCTTTGTTTCTTCTTTCTTTTATTTTTTAGAAGAGATTCCCATATCGAGGGATATTACATTATGAAGGCCAAATATATACCAGAAAACCATTTTAACTAAAACATGCTGATACAAGAATTCAAAAGGGGGCTCACTTCCTGTTCTCTTGGCATTTATCTGAATTTTAGGTGGCATTGAGACTAGCAGATTTCTGGATTATAAATTCTCTTAAAAGATCTAAAGTTGACCTATATGTAACAAATGAATGAGTAAACTCATTTGTAAAGGATGGATTTCATTCTGCTTGGACAAGGAGCTACTAGAATATTCGTCTCCCATTCACCTCCGCAAATTGATTCATTTCAAATCCATCTTCTCATACTGAAGCACATTTTTTCATTTACTTTTATCCGATACATAAACCACATTAGTTCACGCTGCTTTTGACTAAATATAAGTAAGAATCAAGACTGCCACTGGAGTAATAAATAAGGATTGCTCACAATATGACGGAAAGGGCCGGCCGTCACCATCTCAATACTCTCGTTCTATCCACAACATTTTGCTAAAATCGATAGCAGCCATATATTGGTGAACCATGAACATAAACTAATTAAGCAGGTTTTTCGGGTTCTTGATTAGCAGCACAGAATCTTACTATGGTACAAGCAAATCACCTAATTGAATCGAAACATGCAGAAAAACATGGTCCAAATATCTAACAATACTAGTTTGTTAGACGATCAAAAGCCAACCCATTTCAGATTACTGTCCCATCCAACGAACCCACGCGAAGAAACCCAAAAAAAAAAAATCCAAAAATGAACACCCATGAATTTTTAATCCCCTGCACACACACACTTTTGGAAATTGGGTATTATCCGTACCTGGCCTGTCTTCAACAGCTGAGCTAACACCACCAAAACCATCAGTACCCACTCGTGGTTGCTTCTCCGTCGCTTCATCGAGGGCCAAACAAACAAGCCTTCTCAAAGTTTTACAGTCCCTCCTGTTTGAGGTCCCCAAACCCAACTTGGCTCTTCTTCGATTGATGTGCAGAGAAGTTGGATAATTTGTGTTGACATTGGTAAAGCATTTAAAGCAGTGGTTATTATTGCTGAGTTGCAGATTGTAGATGAGAGCACTCGTGCTTCCCATCTCCTGTTTCTTTTGTGTAAAAACGCAGTGCCTCTTCCAAATCTTATAGCATACCGATGGACGACTGGTCCTTATTGGCTTGGCCGACGACGATATTTGGAGGTGAGCAAAAGCACAAGTCCTCCAAATTTCTTTTCATATATATATATATATATATATATATATATATATATATAGAGGGAGTGATATTTTCAGTTAGGAATGGCATTTGATTGTTAAGCGTAGTCTATTTCTACACAGGTCTTGTTTCACAATGTCTGATTTCGTGTCGAGCTCCAACGTCCCCGTAGATGCTAGTGATCCGTATCTAGGACGAACGTTTCAAACATTGGAAGAAGCTGAAGAATGTTTTCGAGCGTATTCATTGAGGGTTGGTTTTGGCATTAGAATAAAGACTACAAGAACAAGCAACGTAACAAAAAAGATATGCTCTCGCTTATACGAGTGTCATAGGGGCAGAAATCCACAGCAAAATGAGACACGCGTAGGCAATGATGACAGTGATGACGAAATAGGATATTCGCGTAGAAGACGGGACTGCTTTGAGCGCACAAATTGCCAGGTCAAGATGTTCGTAAGCTACAAAGCCAATCATGATCATTGGCTTATTACCAGCCTGGAACTGGCACACAATCACCCGTTAGTAACTCCTTCTAAGGTGAGTCAGATGCATCAACACAAGAAGATGGGTAAGGTCGCGAGGAGCCTAATTCACACAATGAGCAATGCGCGAATTAGACCTACTGAGATTGTTAATGTTCTTGCTGAACAGGCTGGGGGAATTCAAAATTTAAACTTTAACACGACAGACGTTCGTAACGCGGTCCGAACCCATAGACGAGCCGCGTATGACCTCAATGATGCGCAATCGACAATGAGCCTATTGAAACGGATGCAGATGGAGGACCCGCAGTTTACCTTCGATTATAAACTTGACGACGAGCATCGAGTTAGTACAATTTTTTGGGTCGACGGTCGTTCGAGGCTAGCTTATAAGCATTTTGGGGATGTCGTGACTTTCGACACCACATACCGTACCAACAAGTACTCGATGCCGTTCGCTCCTTTCACCGGCGTCAATCATCATTATCACTCCATCCTGTTCGGGTTCGCCTTGTTAAGGGACGAGAGCGAGGGTTCTTTTGTATGGTTGTTTAGGACGTGGCTGGAAGCAATGAACTTCAAAGCACCCAAAGTGATCATCACCGATCAAGATTTGGCAATGAAGAAGGCTATTGCGACCGTCTTCCCAGACACCCGGCACAACTTGTGCACTTGGCACATAAGCAACAAATACCCGGAACGTCTGCATCACGTGTACGCAAAGTATCCAGACTTTAAACAGGATTTTGACAAGTGCGTTACCAAGTCGTTAACGATTGAGGAATTCGAGGAGAGGTGGGAAAAGCTTGTTCGGGATTACTCATTGCAAGACAACGAGTGGCTCCAGCACTTGTACGAGCGCAAAGAGCAATGGATTGGCGTTTACACGAGGAGGTATTTTTCAGCGGGCATGAAAACGACGGGCAGGAGTGAATCTATGAATGCCACGTTCGATAGTTATGTGGGTACAGCTACCAATTTGAAGACTTTCGTTGCATCCGCACAAAAAGCGGTAGCTTCGTTGTTCGTAAAAGAAAGGGCTGCCGACTTTGCAACAACGTACAAACAAAGGAGAAGGTTGCTAGAGACCCCGCTGGAGCTGAACGGTGCCAAAGTCTATACGAAGGAGATCTTCTTGCTATACCAAGTAGAGCTGCGAAAATCGGGACGATACAGTATAAACAAGGTGGCAGAAATGTCTACGCGTGAGTACAAGGTTTATTCGCTCGTGAATGACCTCGTCCCTGAGAAGCTGCGCAGAATTTATACGGTGAGCCACGACACATTGACGGACTCGGTGACATGTGTTTGCAAGAAGTTTGAGTTCCATGGCATCCTGTGTAGACACATTCTGCGGTTTTTCACCCAGAAGAATATCAGGACAATCCCCGATAAATACGTCTTGCCACGGTGGACGAAAGGTGCAAACAGGTTGCACGGTACCATTTCCTTTCCGGAGCACCCGTATACTGACTTTGAAGAATCAGAGACGTTGCGGTATAATCATCTGGTGACGATGTTCACCCGTTTGTCCGTAAAGGCTGCTGCTACAATGGTCGGTTATAAACATCTCCTCGAGGTAGCTCAGCAGCAAGAGCCCATCGTCGACCAGTTGGAAGCAGCTTCAGTCAGCAATGCGGTTGACACCGAGCCTACGACGGAATCCAAAGATGACGAGCCGGGGGAGGAAGGCGACAATGATATCCGGCCGTTGGATCCAATTATATCGCAAACGAAAGGCCGCAAGAGATCTACGCGGATGAAAAGCTCAATTGAAACGGCAACTCAACCTAAAAAGCTGCGAAGGTGTGCATTGTGCAACAAAATGACCGACCACGACAAGCGGAACCATTACAAGGCACTGGGGATAAGTCCAGGGGGTTTGCAAGATGGGGAAGAAGATGACGCCGAAGATGAGGACGAACAAGCTGCAGTGGACCTTTAATTTTTTGTATAAGTTTGACATTTGTAATAATTTTTTCTAATAATTTTTTGACCGAATACTGGAATTTTTTTTTCCTGATGTAGCGATTTCTGATGTAGCGGACGGATATGCATAGTCCTAATTTTTTGGTCATCATTTATGTCCGCTATACAATGTAGCGGACGTTATCGCAGAAAAACTTTTGGTTTTCATTTATGTCCGCTATACAATGTAGCGGACCTCTATCCTATTATATATATTAATCAAAACGGGCAATCAGCTTTTATCAGTCCGTTATATTCTCTCTCTCTCTCTCCCACTATATTCTCTCTCTCTCTCTCTCTCTCTCTCGAACATCTAACCCAAGCCGCTACCTCATCTACGGCGACCCACATCTCCGGCGACACCACCGTCCTCCCCTCTTTGCCGACCTCGATGGCTTCTGGATCGGAGACCACCTACGATTTTATTGGCAACTTGCACCTGGCAGGCAAACACTTTTTCAAAGTCATGATGCCGGTATTTGAGAATGAACTTGTAGGCCATCCCTCTTTCTCTGTATTTTCGTGTGTTAAAAGTTTGATCTTTTGGTAAAAAAACTAACCTATTTTTTGTATTGTGTTTGTTAGGACATACCGGAAGCTTTACCAATCAATTTACAACAATTCATGACAGTTCAAGATTATATAGCCGCAAGGGGGCCTGGCAGGTTGAAATCAAGCTGAAGCCCGGCCGACCCCAAAAAAAGCAATTCGCAGAGGGTTGGAATGTCTTCGTGCGCCAGCATGGATTCAAACTCGGGGACTTTGTAGTGTTTGAACACCTTGGGTGGTGGGATTTTCAAGTTGTAATCTTTGATCGGAGCGCTTGGGAAAAAATTTCTTTCCCCCAATGTGAACCCTAATTTATTAATAATAACCAAATTTATTGTATACATGTTCATTATGTTTCCAAATTTTTTTCTCGCTTAATTGTGCCGTTTGAGATACCCTCAATATATTGAGATTGTTGATTGTGAATCGTACGTTATTTATTGTTTATCGATATTAAGATTGTTAATTCCGTCGCTAAAACAAGTCTTCGGGCGCCAATTTATTAAAACTGCATCACGCTACATTGTCTTAACACAACACTTAGAAAATTTTCACTTCCCCCACTGTCCGCCACATTGTGTAGCGGACAGACCAGCAGTCACTGTCCGCTACATTGTGTAGCGGACGGACCAGCACAATGTCTTAACCCAACACTTAGAAAATTTTCACTTCCCCCACTGTCCGCTACATTGTGTAGCGGACGGACCAACAGAATGTCTTAACCCAACACTTAGAAAATTTTCACTTCCCCCACTGTCCGCCACATTGTCTAGCGGACAGACCAGCAGAATGCCTTAACCCTTAACCTAACACTTCTTCCCCCATTGTCCGCTACATTGTGTAGCGGACGAACCAGTAGAATGTCTTAACACAACACTTTGAAAATTTTCACTTCCCCCACTGTCCGCTACATTGTGTAGCGGACGGACCAGCAGAATGTCTTAACCCAACATTTAGAAAATTTTCACTTCCCCACTGTCCGCTACATTGTATAGCAGACGGACAAGCAAAATGTCTTAACCCAACACTTAGAAAATTTTCACTTTCCTCACTGTCCGCTACATTGTGTAGCGGACGGACCAGCAGAATGTCTTAACCCAACACTTAGAAAATTTTCACTTCCCCCAATGTTCGCCACATTGTCTAGCGGACAGACCAGCAGAATGCCTTAACCCTTAACCCAACACTTCTTCCCCCACTGTCCGCTACATTGTGTAGCGGACGAACCAGCAGAATGTCTTAACACAACGCTTAGAAAATTTTCACTTCCCCCACTGTTCGCTACATTGTGTAGCGGACGGACCAGCAGAATGTCTTAACCCAACATTTAGAAAATTTTCACTTCCTCACTGTCCGCTACATTGTGTAACGGACGGACAAGTAAAATGTCTTAACCCAACACTTAGAAAATTTGCACTTTCCCCACTGTCCGCTACATTGTGTAGCGGACGGACCAGCAGAATGTCTTAACCCAACACTTAGAAAATTTTCACTTCCCCCACTGTCCGCCACATTGTCTAGCGGACAGACCAGCAGAATGCCTTAACCCTTAACCCAACACTTCTTCCCCCACTGTCCGTTACATTGTGTAGCGGACGAACCGGCAGAATGTCTTAACACAACACTTAGAAAATTTTCACTTCCCCCACTGTCCGCTACATTGTGTAGCAGACGGACCAACAGAATGTCTTAACCCCCAACATTTAGAAAATTTTCACTTCCCCACTGTCCGCCACATTGTCTAGCGGATAGACCAGCAGAATCTCACACTTAGAAAATTCACTCCCCGACTGTCCGCTACATTGTGTAGCGGACGGACCAGCAGAATGTCTTAACCCAACACTTAGAAAATTTTCACTTCCCCCACTGTCCGCTACATTGTGTAGCGGACGGACCAGCAGAATGTCTTAACCCAACACTTGGAAAATTTTCACTTCCCCCACTGTCAGCCACATTGTGTAGCGGACGGACCAGCAGAATGTCTTAACCCAACACTTGGAAAATTTTCACTTCCCCCACTGTCCGCCACATTGTGTAGCGAACAGACCAGCAGAATGTCTTAACCCAACACTTGGAAACTGTCCGCTACACATTTTGTTTTCCACCTTTCAATCATTCTCAATGAGAGCCAAAAAAACCAAACTCAAATCATCTTCAACGGAAATCAAACAAATCAATCAATCAATAATCTTCAACACAAATCAATGACAGCTTTCTAAATAATCATAGTTTATTAAAAAAAATTTGACAGTGTAATGGTACAATGTCAACTGGGGGAATCATGTTGGGAGGGATTCTCGGTATTTGCCGGATTTACAATATACCTAACCGCTCTAGGCCGGCCTTTCATAATTTGCCAAGCCATTCTATATCTAAAGGTGTCTACTTCTGCTTGGCTCCACACCGCCGCCTTGAGGCTCTCGGACAGGCAAATGTAATCCATGTACATGCAAAGGAAAACGCCGCAGTCCGAAGTGTTACGTTGCTTGGGCCTCCTCTTCTTCAGTCGCCAATCGAGCTTTGGCCGCGCCGGTACAGGGTTACCACGGACACCATTGACCATTGCACAAAATATATTCTGCAAGAAACACAAAACGGCGTAAGACACGAGTTAACATTTATGCCAAGTTACAATAACTGTTAAACAACAATCGTAATATTACCATTGAGTCCAACTGGGCTTTGTACATCTGCAGCACAGGCATAAAGGCGGTATCGTCGTGGAGACTGTCGATCACCGATACGACTTTCTCCACTAGTTCATAGCAAACCAAGTACCAGTGGCTTTCCCCTAAAAATGGGATTAGAAACACGTCGGCAACACTTGCGCTCACTGGACTATCCCTAGCAAGATACGCTCGTAGGTTAGCGGACGGTCTCCACTGGCTCAACTTTTTCTTCCGCCTTTGCTCGACCCACTCATGCCATTCAGACACTAGGAGGCTATGAAAAAAGGCATCAACCAAAAAAACGGCCAGGTACTCGTTCAGCCGCTCCCGACCCCTTTCCTTCAGAATCTCCACGTATGTGGAGATGACACCGTTGTCTAACCAACTCCCCGGAGCCAGGGAGGCCATTTCTCCCCACTCGCAAGTGTAATCCATGCCCTCCTAATGATTCACACTATACAACGCTTTGTCCCGGGGGAAGCCGCTAAAATAATGCTCTCTGATTATTTGGCATTTATGCGGCTTTAGGGGCTTCACTGGATGCCCTTTGCGATATTGCCCTCGGGGGTCGACGGGGGGATATTGCACTCCTTCGAGGGGGTCGACCGGGGGATATTGCCCTCCTTCGGCAGTAGATGGTCCTGCCCACGGGACAATAGGCAGTGTCTCCGACAGACTGATGTGTCCGAAACCCCAGTCTTGCGTGACTTGACTCTGAGAGAAGGGTTGGGGTTCCGAGTCCAATAGCAAAGAGAAGGAGGGCACACTGTAATCTTCCCACGACGCTTGAGCCTGGCCCATGGTGCTTGGCTGTCCCCAATCACCACCCATTCCCGGTACAGAGGGACCACCATATCCCTGGCTCACTCCCGAAGTCTGTCCCGAGGGATCGGTGTATCCCTCGCTCACATATGGGGGCTGCCACCCCGGATAACCCATTCCCGGGCTGACGCCGGAAGGCTGGCCCGATGCTTGGTGTAAAAAATTCCCGCAGCCATACGCCAACGCATCAGCCTGTTGGCGAAGCTCCTCGCCCATTGCATCCACCAAATCCTTCCGCTCGCGCAACTTCTGGAAGAAGGCGAACGAGGCATTAACCTACATCCAGAGAGATAATAAATAAGTAACTTCATACACAGTTAGAATCATCAAGTTCAATTAAAACACTTATTGGCCAACTTACCAGATTGTATGCCATGTGCTCATCGATCTGACCCCTAGGGTGGTACTTCTCCCCGCGTTCAAACCTTACTGGAGCTACTCTCCTCCGGGTGATGCGGTAGTACCACCCATTGTACTGTTCGATACTGATCACGGGGTCAGGCTCCGACACAATGGCCGCCAGCGTGTCCTGCCAGGAATCCCAAACCTCAAGTTCTCGTGCGCACAAGTCGTGCGCATTTGCCTTGCCAAACCGAGGGACACCCGGTGGGTTCCTGTTAAGCCTCATATCCGGCGCGCCGGCTGGCAACCCCTGCAGGCACTCAAAATGGCGCATAGCGCGATCTGGCAGCTGCCACTCTGCGACCTCGAAGTGGATCAGGGGTGTGCGTTGCAACCCGGAGAGCGTGAAGACGAACGACTCTCCCACCCGTCGCGCCAAATGTTTGTACGGTGCCCATCGCATCTGGCCAGGAGATAACGAGTCGAGCTCCCCCGATAGTACGTAATGTTGTGATGGGGATCGTCTCTCCTCTGGTAGTGGCTGTCCTTCCAGCTGTACTCCCAGGCGCACAACCGAGGCCACACATTATCGGTTCCGTCCCTACGCGTGGGTGCGCCGGTAGCAAGGTGTTCATAAGACCACACCTGAGAGCAAAGACAAATTAAATAAAGTATCGTCAAATTTTATTGTCAATTCAACCCAAAAAAAAAAAACGAGCAAGTAATCAAGAATTTTATGATATACCTGCAATAGCGAGAGACATGCACATATCGCTTTGGAGTCGGGCCTCGTTGCCTTGTGCAATGCTCGGTAGAGGTACGCAAGAGTTGCGGCTCCCCAGGCATAATCCCCAACCTCCAGTAGGTTACCCAACAACGGTAAATATTTGACGCTGACGGTATTCTTCGACGTTGTTGGGAACAGAATTGCCCCCATCACCCACAAGAGGAAAGCTTGTGTGTACAGCACAAGCATCTGATCCGTGTAGTTATCCGGCAGAACCTTCAACTTGATATCCCCAGTGCTAAATTGATCCTGGGGTATCGAAGTAAAGAAGTCCCTAGCGGTCCTCTTATTCGTTGCTTCCGTTGCTTCCGACGGAGGAGCTATTACCGGCCGCCCCGTCACCGGTAACCCTAAGATGAACCCTACATCTTCTAGGGTAATTGTCAGCTCTCCGAGAGGGAAGTGAAACGTATTCGTTTCACTTCTCCACCTTTCAACAAGGGCACCTATTAAGTGCCGGTCAAGTTGTTGAAAGATCTGCCCACGCGTGAAAATCCCAAACCCAATCCCACGCAGTAATCTTTTCTGGGTTCTGTTCAATTTCCATGCTTTAAAATTATCGGATACTTCTACCGTGTTGAGAAGTGCTCTTTCCTACGAATTAATAAATACAATTTAAGCAAATTAAACGATATACAACGTTCCCAAGAATAACAAAGTTGATAAAATAAGTATCTTACTCCACCATCCCATATGAGCGTACTGATATGGTTTGCTTGGTCGTATAATACGGACGGATCTTCTGGTCCAGGGTTGAAATCCATTTTTCGCAACTGAAATTATGCAAAACGGCAAGGTTGGAAGCGTAAACATTCTCAAACATACAACGCTAGCACAGTCAACGCTAGCATGTGATCAGATAATACTCACATAAGTTCACATGCTGTGTATATGCAATGTACATAGATACAAACAGACACGGAATGAGATTTTACAAGTGAAATCACATGAACAAATAATACGCAATACACATATATAATCTATATATATGTATAGATACATTGACAAACGCTAGCACAATGCACCGCGCACACATTCAAAATCATGCATAAGCCGCGATAACAACTCTAGATTATGAACAAATAAAGGATTGGTTTGTGAACTTACGTGATTGATTCGTCGAATAAAGGATTTCTTGAGAAGAAATTGCGCCGATCTACTTGCCAACGCCGCTAGAAGAATTGTGAGAAGAAGGAATGAATAGCAGTTTAGAAGGAATGAATAAGGGTTTCGAAGTAAAGAAAAGGAAAAACGGTCCGCTACACTGTCTAGCGGACGGTGGGATAATGACAAAGTAACAGTCGTGCATCGATATTGACGGAGACAGTTGTCCGCTACACTGTCTAGCGGACGACTTTTTGGCTGTCAACGTCGGCCCAAGAAAGTGGTCCGCTAGACAGTGTAGCGGAGGGGGGAGCAGGGGTAAAATGGTAAAAAGGTTCGTCCGCTACACTGTGTAGCGAACCACTGACAGCGCCGCAAAAATGCGCGATCTAGGGATGGACGGCCAGATCGCTCTAGCAAGATCTCCCATTTTGCTAGCGCTATCAACGGATCAGCTCCCATATATATATATATATATATATATATATATATATATATATATATATATATATATATATATATATATGTAGCCGAAATGTTTTTCCTTTTCTCCTTTTTGTTTTATTTTAAAGAGTTGTGCTTGAAATTCATAAACCTGACTAATTTTTGAAAGCATGACCACTTGACCTTAAATATATTACATGTGACATTGTCATTACGCCTCACATCTGGTAAAAACGATGATCAAGGGTAAATGGCATTTCAAGCCTGTAGTTATAAATTAAGAGACATTTTCATTTTGCCCCTTGCACTAAGTATGCTTGTTTTTTTATGTTTGTTCTTGACCTTGCTCCATCACTACACGAGAAAAGCGGTTGGACAAGCTCTTAACAACAAGGTAGAAAACAACTCTGTTTCAAGGGTAATATAAAATCATTCGAAAATTGCCCTAATCCTAAATTGGTAGCCACAAATATCATGAGAGTGTGTTTGAATGAGGTAATTGAATTGGGAGTTTCACTTTTATAGAGGATTTAAAAGTACATCACACCAAATTTTCTGTAGAAATAACTAGTCCAGCTAGTTGTTTGGCAAATCCTTTCTACAAATGTAGGGAAACATTACTTTTTCTGTCTTCATAATTATAGCTACATTCTTCCATTAAAAAAGAAAACTCTCTCTTAAAAGTTTGTATCTATATACCATCAAATTATTTGAGCTTAGTAAAACTACATATAAATTACTGGGTTCTACAAAACATGCAAAACACTAAATTTACAATTTCATAAATTTGTAAATCGGAAAATTTTAAAATGAATAGATTTTAAAGTGTAAGATACTTTGAAATTCTTCATCCAAATGCACTCTGAGGGTGTTTGGATGAAATAGTTGAACTGAAATTTAATTTTTATTGAGGATTTGAAAATACATTATTCAAATTTTCTTGTTTAGATTGTGATAAGATGGATTTACCAAATTCTTTGAGAGATTTGAAAAGGGAATTTGCTGTGCTAAAATTCTCTCTAAAATAACTAGTTCACAGTATTTTTTTGTCAAATCCTTCCACAAATGTAACTGCATTTTAAGAGAAAGTGACTCTTTTTTATCTTATAATTTTACCCAACTTTCCCTATCAAAAAAGGAAGCTCTCTCTCATTAGTTTGTATACAAATACCATCAATTATCTGAGTTCAATTTTTCAGATACAAATCCACATATAAACTTCTTGCTTCTACAAAGTAGCTCAAACACTAAATTTGCAATTGTATAAATTTTTAAATCAGCAAACTTTAAACTGAATAGATTTTGAAATGTAAGGTGCTTTGAAATTCTTCATCCAAACAAACTAATTTGAAATTTTGTAAGCACGGAGATAGAGATAATGCACCAATAGCAAGCTTTGTCCATGCTTAAGTTGAGAAAAAACTCATTATACCTCTATCTCCCACTCGTTTCTCTTGTTCTGAACAACATCCCCTCATCCCTGACCTCTCCATTTTAAAAACCTTCCTAGCCAACAAAACCATGATGTCGACTTCCGGCGGCATCATCAACAATTAACTTTTGTAAGTCCCTCTTGATATGTCTGTTTTTCTCCTGATCATGTTATACAATTAATGAAAGTAATATAATTACTGCGAATAATTATCAATTGGTTACAATTTCTTAATTAGTTATTGCCTGTACATCACCACTGTCCACAACAGTTCCAATCTCACAAAAAAACTTCATTCGTTTTCTAATTTGGTTCCCCGGTGTCATGGGCTGCCCTTAGCACCAACCATGACAAGCACTGCGACCTTGCGCCCACCTAGCACAGAGCCCATGCACCCATCCAGCACAGCGCCCATGCACACCTAGCACAGCGCCCATGCACCCTCCCACATAGCACTCGCAAGCTCGTCAAGCCTCGCGCCCATGCGCCTTTCAAGCACAGTGCCCGTGCACGCCGTAAGCCAACCATGAAGATTTGAAGATCCTAGCGTGCTTTTTTGCTTAATTTTGGTAAAGATCACCCTTGTATCTCTTTAAGTTTTCCCCAAAATTTCATGTATATTTCTAAAAAGGGGGGCACCATGACTCCTCACATGTAGGAAACGTCTATTACTGTTATTTTGGATTTTCCTCTTAGTGGTACTATATGGGAGGTCATATAGCCTTGCGCCAGACACTCATACCCGAGAGTCACTTACTTTGTTTTAGCTTGTTTGTCTAGCTAGATTGCACATTGTAGATGCCAGCAATGCCTTTTGTAAGTTGTAATGATGCTAATGAAGTAATGAAAATATTTGGGACCATTTTGCCCTTATGTTGAACTCTACTCTTTGTGCAGTATTTTATGCAATATTGATACATTGTTTGCTATAAACTGTTGAGATTGATTGGCAAACTTTTCTTGCAAACAATAAGACGAGTGTCACACACAATTTTTTTTGTGCCATCAAGGGCCACCGTGTGTCACCTGGGCATGTTAATTGCCTCCCATTTCAATTTTCACCCAGATTACTTTGTACAAAGAACAATTCTTAATTCTTACCCGCACAACTAACCAGTACACTTTAGCAAAAAGGAGGGTATGGACATGAATAAATAGATTTTGAGATACTTAATTGAAGCCAAATAGTGCACTTTTGCGGTGACAATAGGATGTATATTTGACCAAATGGATGTTAAGAATCATGTGATCTTTGTTTTCGGTACCAAGAAACTTAAATTTCATGCCCTTTTTTTCCCTTTTAATAAATACATTTCATGATTTTGCTTCATCTTTTTTTCTTTAATAATGCATATTGTTGATGGCTCTTTTTACTCTGTTTCTTTCTTGGGTAAGGGTGGCAATGGGGATGGGTTTTACCATAGTTGATCTATTTTGGCAGAATATTACATCATTGGTGATGCATTCTCAAACGCAAGAAAGAAATTTCCAATCAATTAATGATTTTAACGATCGTGGGTACTGATATAACTCAAATATAACTTCCAATAATTGGGGGACACCCGGTAAATTTCAGTCAAACTGAGATATTGATGATTATCTTATCAGGATTCTAAAAGAGTCCTCAGAGATTGTGACGTGATATTCAAGGATCCTAACGCGATCCTAATGTATCTGGCCCACGGCCCAGTCATACTAGAACTCTTTCTCCTACGATTATATAAAAGGGTCTAACCCCCCAGGTATGAGGACAATTATACAATTCATGCTTTTTTAGAGTTATTATTATGTAGTTGCGCTTTAACTTAAGCATCGGAGAGTTCTCTGTCGGGAACCCCACCCGACGGTCACTCATTTTCTGTCTTACATGTCATCGGTTCAGGCTCGGGTAGGAAATATAGGCGGAGCATATTTTTAGCAGCAACAGATTGGAGTCATCCGTGAGACCCGCCAGCCTAGCCGATTGACCTAAAAAAATCTCACCAGTTGTACAGCAAGCTATTGCCGACAGACCAACGGCCCGTCGTCGTCAAACGGTTTTACTAATGTCAAGCAGTCGAAAAAAGGGAAGAAAAATATAGCCTGTCCATCCGCAGGCCACCAAGAGCAACCTTCACGGCAGCACAGCCACTGTGGGGCTACCATTTTCACAGCAGCGCCGCCATTATTTTGGCCATGTTTGAAACCACGACATGATCGCCACCGATCTATCACAAAAGACTCGCGACGACCACCGTTCCGTAGTCGCGATGCTGCCCTCACAGCCCACCATCACATAAATCAGAAAAGAAGACACGGCGTCGCCGTGATCGCTTATGCCATCTGCCCCGTCACCACCGTAACCAACGGCGATGGCGTCATCTCGTCGTCTGGCTCCCGACATTGGTCCTAAAGTCGTGTTGTGCCAGCCAAGTCAACATCGTTGCTACCAACAAGCAGCTCCGTTCGCAGCTACCAACTGTCGTGAAGCCGTAGTCAAGCTTCTGGTATCATCTTCACTGCCGAAGCAATAAGTTTCAGCACCTTCTCCGATCGTGACTCGAGGCCAGCGTCGACCGCTGCTCACAGTGGCACCAGTTGATGTCGTCACCCGTGGGGGACCCTGGATCCAACTCCTGCCACGCACATGCCACCGGAGTTACCGGCAACGCAAAGCTACCAGAACAAACATCACAGGAAAACACAATGGAGTCGCGGGCACCATAAACTGCCGGCCACCACTGTGGAGAGGCCAAAGAAGATACAACAACATCTCAGAAAAGAAAAAAAAACCAAGAAGAAAGAGAGAGAGAAGATGAAGAAGCAGTAACGGCGCCACCACATAGGGTCCAAACCCTAACAGATGGCCATCGTACCTCATCCAGATCCAATCGTCGGCTGAAGCCAAAACAACCAAACGCCGCGCCCATAGGTCAAGGCGCCACCGCTTCCTCAACTATTCGCCGGCAATCGCAACTCTTCGAGATCTCTCTCCTTTCACATGAAGAAAATGGTGATCTCAGGTGCGGCAAAAGGTAGCATCGTCGCGGCTAAAGGTAGTGCCGTCCCGGCCAACAGCAGCTCTGCCACCGCAATCCTAACCAGGCACATGTAATCGGTGGCCGCGGCCACCCATTTGTTCAGATTTGCCCCACCGCAATCAACAGCAATGCCACCGTAATTAACGGCGCCTCCACCGCTTCGCCAACATTGCACCCCTGCATCTTGCTTAAGGCCACAAATAGCATGCCATGGGAAACTTAAGGCTGCCGTCTGCCACCATCAACGGTCACAAGCACGACCGTAAAACTCACAGAGGCACCGCCGTACCTGGTGCAACATCACTAAACAGCTTCATCGCCACCACCGCGACGCACGCCATCACCAATGCGACTTCGTTATAGGCAGCCATCTTCTGACTTCAGCCCTCCACCATGACCAATGAGGATGCTGCCAGTTCTTTGTTTAGCTCCCCGACATCGTTCTGATGTCACGTCACCCAAGTCAGCAATGTTGTCAGTCGTATCCTCCGTGATGAGATTTAAAAACCTCGTCGGGGCTTGCAGCATCGTAACTACCGGTGCAATTGTCGTCCTCGCTATGGTCGGATCTGCCTTTGTCAAAAAAGGAGAGGAACATACTGATTAAACATGGCTTAAACTACGTCCGTGAGCATCAACAGTGACGTATAAATCACTTTATAAAGTGAGGAACAAATTCACAGCACCTTGCGACTAGAAGTCACGCCTTGGGTTTTTGCTTCAGAATCTTGCCGACTCGGCATTACCTATTGTCTTGTGGTATTTGGTCACACAATGACCTCAATCAGTGAATCAGAGCATAGCGTCAGCTTCTGCTAATAACCATCACTCATATGCTGATACAACTGTGAGCTCAAGCTCATGCAACCAGCAAACTGAATCTAGTTGTTTCTCGGTATATCGATAAAATTGTGGGAACTTCTTTATGGATAACACAGTGATATCTTGCTCAGAAGACTTAGCATCCTTTATCTTTACTGATCATCAGTGACATCTTGCTCAGACAGACTCCACGTCCTCTAGCTTTATATGCTTGTCCAATCGAGCAGACAAATTATGGTCTTCTATATTGCTCCCACTGGTCTTCTTACGACCAGACCCTACATATAGGTTGAAGAGTCGTCATTATATATTTACGCCTTCTCAAAGGCAGAGGTTTGCTACAGTGACCATATTATAGGCTCCATGCCCCGCACCTTATTTGGTACTGCGGTAACAACGACGAGAACTTTAAGTTCCTTCAAAACCCCCGAGGGCACGTATGACGAGAACATTAAGTTTCGTCAAAACCCCCGAGGGCTCGTACGACGAGAAAAATAAGTTCTGTCAAGCCCTCGAGGGTATTTTCATGAGCTTTGTGCTCCGTCAGCTCTCGAGGGCACGTATGATGAGAAATTTTAGGTTCCGTCAAACCTCAAGGGTGGTCCCTTGAGGGACGGACACCCCCAAAGGTGACAGGATAGAGCTCGAGTTCCATCCAAACGGTTTAGCTATAGTTCTAACCCATGAAAGGATAAAAGCACTATGTGGGACTTCATCCCCCCACCATTCTTTGTCAATTCGAAACCCAGCAAGCATGAGTGTGAGGTTTCTTTGCCAGCTCTTAACTGCTGATAAGAGTCCGCGTCAAAGTAAAACGCAAGTATGATGTGGTCAGCTCAAGCTAAAGAACACACACTTGCGACGAACACCCTTCAAAGGAGAGGTGACCCCTTCGAGGGGATATTCAAGCACTTAGAACATGCAACAGCTTGCATACACAGCTTCATGTGCTCTCCCTAGAGAGACTATTATGGGGCACAGCCTCTAAAGGATCTCGAGATCCCATGATTTGTCTTCTGAAAGATGATTCTGAACAGCCTGCTCGGGCGAGATTATAAGAATTAGCTCTCGAGAGCTAGAGTTCTAGCGCCCTACTTGGGTAATGTTCCATCACTTAAGCTCCTAAGAGTTTAGGTTCGAGCACATGGAGTAGAGAAAATTTATTACCCCTATAAGCGGATGGAAAATTCCTTACAAATCTGACATTTGTCTCAAAACACCAGGTATAAACTTCCTCAGCCAAACATTATGGCTAAGGAAGTGGGGGCTTATGATATAACTCAAATATAACTTCCTATAATTAGGGGACACCCGGCGAATCCAGACGAACTAGGATATTGATGATTATCTTATCAGGATTCTAAAAGAGTCCTCAGAGATTGTGACGTGATCATCAAGGATCCTAATGCGATCCTAACGCGATCCTAATACATCTGGCCCACAGCCCAGCCATACTAGAACTCTTCATCCTACGATTATATAAAGAGGTCTAACCCCCCAGGTATGAGGACACTTATAAAATTCATTCTTTTTCAAAGTTATTATTCTATAGCTGCGCTCTGACTTAAGCATCGGAGAGTTCTCCGCAGGGAACCCCACCCCGCGGTCACTTATTTTTTGTCTTGTAAGTCATCGGTTCAGGCTAGGGTTCCGGAATATACACGGAGCATTTTAGCAGCAACAGGTACTTAGTTGATTTTGAAGGACTTGGTTTATCTATCTGGCATTTTAGAGGTTGAGAATCCCAATTTGAGGGATGGTTTATAGGACATTGGTAAGGCTAAAATTATCACCTTCAAAGCTTATGATGCTCATGACTGAACAATCACTATCCAAAGTTGTGATGCTCATGATAATGGTAAGGGCAGTGGTAAATTTGCTAGAGAACATACAGTCAAAAAAGTTTTGGCTAATGAAGAAGAAGCATGCTTTTTCTACAACCAGTATGCTTTGGTGAAGACTTTTGGAACTTGGGTACACTTTTCAAATAAGACCGAAGCCACAAAGCAAGTATTTGGAAGAAACTAGTCTTTAACAAGCATGGCTTCAAGCGCTTGAAGGATAAGATACATATTGAGAGACAACCAAGCGTCAGAGGGAAACTTTAACATGATATGAGGCAATATTTCAAATTTCTTTATCAAAAGATGGGTACTGGTTTGTGGAAAAAGTTTAATGACGTCCTTAATCACAAGATGATCAGTACATTATCTAAAGTGATTAAGAATCGGTCTCATAGTAAGTTTCACCGTTCACACAAGTAAAAGGCTTATATCAGATTTTAGTTAAAATGGACTGAAAGTTAAAATGGATTGAGGACATGCTAAATCACGAAGGCGGTGAATGTTACCAAACCGTCCTAAAAGGCTAGTATCACTTTAAAAATAGTTTTCAACTATCTTGTGATAATGTTGGACATGAGTGTCTAGGCATTATCAAGCATTTCCAAGAGAAGACTACATCTGATGATTCCTAGTACTTTGCCATGGAGTTAGCAAATGATGGATCTTTAAGAAGTACTTCTTGGGCTGATGGAAGGTCAATATTGTCATACATAAGTTGAGAATATAGTTGTATTTTGTGTGACCAATAATACAAAAAATTTAGGATACAAGTTTCTCCTTTTGTAGGAGTGAATCATCATCAAGAACACCCCTTGATTGACTCAAGATCTGGCATCAATTTTGCACGCTTTGAAAATCTGTAATCGTGAATGGGAATGAAGTACTTGTGATTTGTTGAAGAGGTAGTCGTTGATGGTGATGGTGGTTGGAGAAGGTTCGTGGAGGTGGTGGCTTGAAGATTAGGGGTTGCTAGTGGATGGTGGCAGTGGAGAGGTTCTGTAATTAGGTGGCTATGGTGTGGTGGTGCTGGTGGCATGCGGAGGGGGGGTAGTTGAGGGGGTTGATGGTGGCTCCTCAAAAAAGGAAATTTTTTGGAATATTAGGAAGATAGCTACAACTCATCGAATCTTTTCAATAGCTTTTCTCTAGTCACGCTTAGGGCTGTAAATGAACTGAGCCGTTTACGAACGGCTCGTGGTTCATTCTCCAAAAAATCTCGTTCACGTTTATTCGTATAATATACGGACCGAACATGAACAAGTTTTTAGAGTTCATTTATTAGACGGGCCGAATATGAACGCTCCAAAATATTCACAAATGTGTTCACGAACAACCCGTCTAAATAATAAATTAATAAAAATATGTTTAAAGAATTAATATCTACATCAACCATATGTTATAATTTAAACGCAAAGGCCAGGCCCTAGAGTCAATTAGCCCAAACCCCAAGCCGAATTATAAACATAGAGCCCAATCCATAAATAGCCCAAAATATAAAGCTCAACATCATAAAACCCTAACTATATAAACTAAAACCTAAACAATTAAACCTAAATACTCACAAGCCTCCCTCTGGGCTGTCGTCCTGTCCCCCGTCGTGCGCACACACACACACACACACACACACACATATAGATATAAAATAGTCCCCTTTTCTCTCTCCCCCTCTTCACACATGGACATCCAATTATCGACGCTGTCATCGCCTATCTTTAGCACCATCATCTCGTCGTCGCCGGATTCCGATTCTACAAGAATAGAAGGGGAAGAAAGCGATCGATAGCTATTGAGGGGTTGGTAACGACTGGGAGCGAAGCTGCAAACTCAAGGGCTCAACCTCAAACACTTGGAAAGGGATCTGATTCATAAGGGGCATGCATCATCCGTTGTTTATGTCTTCATCGCCTCCGATAAAGATTTCTTTTTTCAATATTTTTTTTTGCACCCTCCTTCTATCTTTTACATACTCGGTATTATATTTTTGATTCATTACAGTTTGATTGCTTGATGGATTTGAGGTTTTTGAGCAAATTTAGGGATTTGGTTAGAAGTTGAACACGAGCACGAGCTGAGTTACCAAACTCGACTTTGGCTCGTATTGTTAAACGAGTTGAACGAGTCGAGCCTGAGTTTTACAAGCATGAACTTGAGCCGAGTTTAAACATTGATGTTTTGCCTTAACGAACTCGAGCCGAGCTCAAACAGTCCAAAACTTATACGAACCGAATTCAAACACACCTATGTTCGGCTCGAACTCGAACTCGATTCGTATACAGTCCTAGTCACGCTAAAAAAGTGCTATTAAGAATGTTGCCGAAAGTGTTAGTATAAAAATCACTAAAAATATTTTTTAATAATTAATTATTGTTATATAAACAATTGTAACTATCTTCCTATAATTATGATGGCAACAAAAATTTTCTCTCAAAAAATGACCACGTAAAAGCATGAGGTAATTTTAAATAAAAAAACGTAGTACGAAGTATTAGAATTGTGACAAATGAATATTTTTAAGGACCGAAATCAAGAAAATAAGAGTTTGATAACTATTCTTAAAAAGCGTGCATAGTTCACACAGTGTTATTAAAGGCGCAGGCGCACCTAAGGCGCAAAAGGTCCCCGGAGCCTAGGCGCAAGGCGCAAGGCGCAGGCGCGCGCCTTTTCGAAGCGAGGCGTAATATTAAATTAAATAAAAATAAATAAATAATAATACACTAAAACAATAAATTATGTAAAAAAAAATAAGAACAAGACAATTAACAAACTTCCAAACATTAGAAAAAGTTTCAAGTTCCATCACGCAATAATTTGACAAGTTTCCAACATAAGAGAAGTTTTAAATCCGCTGACAAATAACAAATCACCAAACACTAAGTGAACATAACACCACCATCCTCATCATCGCTAAGAGCCAAGGCAGCAACACTTTCTTCAAATGGAATCAAACAACCGTCTACATAGTCAATTTCGTAAACTAAAAGAGGAAAAAATTTGCTGCAGTTGACACTCAATTGTTGTTACGTACAATCAATTGCTTTCACAAACACCTCTCAAAATACATTTCCTAAAGCTACTTTTCAAGCATAACTGCTCATATTACAAACCACATTTATCAAGTATTTATCGATATTAATCAGCAAGAAACAATTCTGCTGTTCAAATGGCAGCCAAAAATCTTTTTGTGCTAAATGAAAAAAAATTCAAAGCTAACATCAAGTTTGAAAACCCAACTGGTTACCTAACAAGTCAGCAACCAAAGTTCCAAACTTTTTCGAAGGGGCACTGAAGAGCAGGGCAGTAGGCGCTGCAAGCCAGCGACTGGAGCGCAGACGCCGGAGGAAAGGAGAGATGTGCCGGCGACTGAAGAGCAGCGCAGCAGGCGGCTGAAGCAGGCGCTGCAGGCCAGCGACTGGAGCGCAGACGCCGGAGGAAAAGAGGGATGCGCCGGCAAGCAGAGACAGGAGTGCGACGGCCGATGGCGAAGAACTGATTTGGGTCTTTGATTCTTGGGTCGCGACGCGAGGTGAGAGACCGCGAGAGAGACAGAGAGCTTGGGCGTGAATCAGAAGGGGGTCTTGACTTGGTAAAGACAAACAGGAAAAAGAAAATCGACGGCCCACCACCCATGTGAACAAAATCCAACGGCTACAAAGTCTGGCGCCTAGCTTGGCGCCTCCACCCCCGCTGCGCGCCTAGCGCCTTGGCGCCTGGGCGCACGAGGCGCGCGCCTCCTTGAACGCGCTGCGCCTAGGCCTAGGCGAGGCGCTCTATGTGAGCCTTGCTGCGCCTGGCGCCTAGGCGCGCGCCTAGGCGCGCTTTTAATAACACTGAGTTCACAAGACCATAATAGAATTATCCTTTTAAAAAAACTATAGGATATCTATGTTACTGTATTAAGGAAGAGCAGCAATGAAACTTTTTAAAGCATTTAATTGTACCCTTCATCTCATGTTACCTCTCTATTAAATATATTAATAATGCTCATTAAAAGCCATTTAAGTTTTAGACCTCCTTCTTGTGTTCTCCTACTTTTTAGCCTCACTACTAATCATTCCCCTCAACTATTTGTGACTATGTATATTTCTTTTTTCCTTTTTCTTTTTTTTACAATCTTTGCTATTTTGATATCTTTGTGAAGTCCACTCTTTAATTTGCACTATTGTCTATTGTGATTTCTAATTTTCCTACATATATTTATTAAATAAAACTATAAATTTTCATTTACTCATGCATAACTTGTATCAAATTGTAGTGACCATAATTGCTAATAAAAAGTTAAAAACTCTCGCACAAGTAATTAGCACCTTAAAAGTAATCTTAAAATTTTATGGCAATGACTATGCACGCGTTAACGAAAAAGTTCTAATGTAACGATGATAGATACTATATGTAACAGATAGATAGAATACAACGAAACAATTGTAACGGTTATATGAAAGTTCTGTTACCACTTTAGCGACAATTGCAACGGTAAAGGGGGAGTAAATTATACAGAACCCCGAATTCCAGCTTCGAGTCATTTGGTTGAGCAGTGGCCACGCCGCCGCAAGTTTCTCCGAGTCCCTGGTGGGTCGAATGTGAATCACCTATGGCGACACCCGCCTCCTCCCGTTAATGCCCACCACCATCACCACCTCCCGCTCCCAAACCAAGAAAACCCATCTTCATAATCTTACCAAATCTTCCCACATGTATTGCTTCTCATCACCTCCCATTATCACCATCCCCACTCAATGACCCTCTATGTACTGCGTGCTCCAGCAAAATCCATATCTAGAAGGACCAGCTTCCAATACTACTCCATTCTCAAGGTACGCTTCATCTTCTCTTCCCCCTCTGTGGAGCCCACCCACACCCCGACCACCCCCAAGAACGCTCCATTTCAGGAGACCTACTTTCGAAACCTAATCTTTAAGACAATCCAAGAGACCCCATTTGCCTTCACCAACCGCCACTGGGTAATCTCTGACCAATTTGATCCCATTATTCTTGACCCGGAACTCTTCGTTCGGGTTCTGAACTCGATCCGGGTCCGCCCGCGGATCGCCCTCCGATTTTTCCGGTGGGTCGAAAGCCAGTTGGGGCAAACGTGTCCCACTCTGGCTTACTGTTCTATTCTTGATATTCTTGTTGAGCATAACATGATGAGTTCTGCTTATTGGGTCATGGAGAGGGTAATTAGCTTGAATGTGCATGGTATTGTTGACGTTTTGATTGATGGGTATGTGAGTGCTGAGGTGTCAGTTCGGTTGCTTGACCTTTTACTGTGGGTTTATGCTAAAAATAACATGGTTGAGCAATGCTTGTGGGTTTTTGATAAGATGGTGAGAAATGATTTCTTGCCTGATGGGAGGAATTGTAACAGGATTCTTAGAATACTTAGGGACAAGGGTTTAGTTGTTAGGGCAGAGGACGTGTATAGGGTGATGGGGGAGTATAGGATTAAGCCGACCATTTTTACGTATAATATCATGCTGGATTTATTTTGCAAGCAAGGCGAAGTGCAACGAGCGCTTGAGCTTTTGTCTGAGATGCAAACAAGAGGCTGTTCTCCGAATGATATTACGTATAACGTGTTGATTAACGGGTTGTCGAAGAAAGGGGAGTTCGAGCAGGCAAGAGGGATGATTAGAAAGATGTTGGATACCGGGTTGAAGGTGTCGGCATACACTTATAACCCTTTGATTTGTGGGTACTGTGACAAGGGTATGCTTGCTGAGGCATTAGCTCTTAGGGAAGAAATGGTAGTGAGAGGGACTTTTCCCACTGTGTCGACGTATAACACGTTAATGTATGGCCTTTGCAGGCGGGGAAGAGTGACTGATGCTAGGAAGGAGTTTTTTGGCATGTTGGCAAAGAATTTGGTCCCAGACATAATGTCATATAACATTTTGATTTACGGATATTGTCTGTTGGAGAACACTACACAGGCAATCGTCTTGTTACATGAGTTAAGGTGCAGAAACCTTTTTCCTTCTGTGGTAACTTTTAATACTCTTTTGCATGGGCTCTGTAGGCGTGGGGATTTGGAGAATGCTAAGCAGCTCAAAGATAAAATGATCAATCATGGGGTCCTTTCTGATGTAGTTACTTACACCATCCTGATCAATGGTTCTTTTAAGGCCGGGGACTTACCTTTGGCTAATGAACTTTTTGATCAAATGTTGGATAAAGGTTTGAAGCCTGACCACTTCGCTTACACGTCTCGAATAATATGTGAATTGAAGCGTGGTGATGCATCAAGAGCAATTAGTCTGCAAGAAGAAATGCTAGCGAAGGGGTTCCCTCCAAATATAGTTACCTACAATGTTTTTGTGAATGGATTTTCTAAGCTAGGGAACTTAGAAGAAGCA
This sequence comes from Escallonia herrerae, assembly GCA_033070095.1. Lineage (NCBI taxonomy): Eukaryota > Viridiplantae > Streptophyta > Magnoliopsida > Escalloniales > Escalloniaceae > Escallonia > Escallonia herrerae. The sequence continues at coordinate 149,734 of JAVXUP010001710.1, forward strand.
TTTGAGTTGTTACAGAAGATGGTCGGGTACGGTTTTGTTCCTGACCACGTGACATATACTAGTGTTATTCATGCCCATCTGAAAATTGGAAATCTTAAGAATGCCAGAGAGTTGTTCTATGAGATGCTGGCCGAAGGCTTATACCCTACAGTTGTAACATATACAGTATTGATCCACGGACATGTTGAGAAAGGGAAACTAGATATGGCATTCATGTACTTCTCAGAGATGCAGGAAAAACAAATTCTGCCAAATGTGGTTACTTACAATGTGTTGATAAACGGTCTTTGCAAATCGAGAAGGATGGATCAGGCTTATAGTTTGTTTGCTGAGATGGAGTCAAAAGGAATCCGCCCTAATAAATTCACTTACACTATGTTGATAAACGAGAACTCTGACTTGGGTATTTGGCATGAGGCTTTCCGATTGTACAAAAAAATGCTAGATAGAGGAATTCAGCCAGATAATTGTACGCATAGTGCATTATTTAAGCAACTAAGCAAGAATTACAGATCACATGCTATCTCTTACCTTGACTATGTAGTTCTAGGTAGTGATCACTCTCCTGAAGCAAATAATGATTAAGTCGTTGCTGATATTCTGGTTTCTATAAAGAGCGGCCTTTGAGTTCTTTGAGAATTTGAGTCATGCGCCAATTTGAAACAGTAGCAGCTCGAAAATTCCCTCGGACGAGTCAGCAAGGTAGGCTTTCTTCCTTTTGAGTATTGTCTATAGCTTCTTATGGTATCTAGTAGCCATGATACAACTTATGTATTGATAGATCATATTGTTTGGTTCTTCTTGTGTGTATAGGATGAAGCTGCAAATAATGCAATTTGCTTAGAATTCAAGGAAGCAAAAATCAGCCCCTATTTGTTTACCAATCCGGACTGCCACCGGGTAGACGTGGAAAGCAGTTATTTGTTGACCTATGATCAATTAAACCAGTGGCCAATATGCATTAGACTTCCACGACCTGGGAATGGTTAGATGTCCGCAGGTATATGTGATGAGGTGCAAATATTAGTGACAGGTATAAAGAGGAAAATTACTTTGCGTTTTAGTTTGAATAAAATTTTGCCATCTTTACACTGTATTCTTTTGGGTGGGAAAGGGAGGAGTGAGGAGAGGATAGTCATTCTTGTATGAGTTGTAGCGGTTATTCATTGGAATCTTGTTCCGAAAATTTTGACAGTTTCATATTGTCTCTAAACGGCAGCATTATAAACTTACATTTGTTCATACTCAGTTGGTTTCTAGAGAAAATTCTGCATTTGGTGGTAAATCACGGATGCTTCATTTTGGCCGAAGTACCAGCACCGAGTGCCGAGAGGGTGCAGCTGGGTGCGTGTCCCAAAAATTATTTTACATAAACTTTCTGAAACTTGTGCTGCTTGGTGCACTCAATTTAATGCATTGATGGTCTTGAAATTCACTACTTTAGTAACTTTGGTGCTACTCAACTTATTGCTATTATACCATATTTGGTAGTAGAATGTTCATGTAAAATTGTTGAATTTTATTATTCATCTCTTTAATCTTTATGCACATTTTTTCTTTAGCGCATGCAGAAAAGCCAAAAGTGGATTGGTAGGCAATTATCTAACGATCGCAAGGAGCCTTCGAATGCAAAAGAAATTGTAGTGAATAGCATGCTAAACATATAATCTATTATGGACACTTTGGAACATAGTCAATAGCCAGTCGAATAATCCAATGGCAAGGACATTCGTTTTTCGACTATGGCCTCTAGGAAGTCTCCAAAATAAATAAATGCTATCCCTCTGTTTCGCTCCAGGGGAGCGGCACATTTAATGCCAGTATGTATAGATATTCAACTAACTGTATGATAATATCCGATGTATCCTCGCTGCACCTGTATCCCGAAGTCCTGGAAAATCACGTATTTGCACCTGTACACGAGTCCTTGCTTCTTAGCTTGGATGCAATGATTTAGCAGAATAAATATGACTATTTTGATATAAACGTGGAAAAGAGAGAATGAAATTAGGAGACGATGTTTCGGTAATACTATCGGATAGGAGAAAGCCTCCTTGTCGCCTTTCTATATTAACAGTCATGCTTTTTCTTTTCAAGTAAAGGGATAGTTTACTGCTGAGATCTGGAAGGCGAGCTTTGGCGGTTGCTTTGTTTTCCTTGGAGGTCACGAATTTCCATAGAGTGGGGGTAAGGCTGCGAGCATTTGATTCTCCCGAGTCTCCTCAAAGGCAGAAAGCTCCTGCATTTTTATTTCTGAGTTATACTTCTTGCTCTCTTTGTTTTCCTTTTCTATAGTAACATCGCATTTCTCTTAAACTTTGCCTTGATATTTGGGCTGTGATTCGTTATTGCTCCTAAACTACATTAGGTATTATATTGACACCATAATCCTTTTATTCTGTTGTAATACAACATACAATAACAACACTAATAATACATTGCTGATTGACATTGTTATTGCTGATTGAGATTGTTACTTGACAGCAGGAACCATGGAATGAATGTATTTTTCTCCTTTTCATTGGGGTGTTCAAGTTCAGTATAGAATATCTTTCTTTATCAACTTCTCAATAGGGTTTATTTACTTATCCTTGTCATCTTTGAGATCATGGGATGATCCCTCAGCCACACTTGATGCGTATTCTTGAAGGTTAAAGTTTTGAAGAGAGATCGGCCTCATTCAAGGGTAATACCTCTATTAATTCTTGGTTTTTGTTCTGATGCTTGCATCAGGCTTTTATAACTCCCGTCACTCAGTAGTAAAGCTCTCTGGAATTACGAGTACTCTCATTCTGCCAGGTTCTGGTGTTACAATTCGTGTGTTATGAAAGGATGTTTCTGCTCAAGTGGCTTAGAGTTCCTATTGTAGATTAGATTTCTGTGTGATTTACTTAGTTTCAGAATATATCTGTTCTCTTTGTGATTGTGTCTTTCTTCTGGCCTTCATGACAAAGCATCACTATCCCTGTCTCTCCTATAGCCTTGGCGATCTCTAAAATCCATTTAAAACACGAGGCAGCCTTGGAGATATCTAAGCTGCGGATGAATTGGGTGGACTGGTGGCCTTCTATATCGAGGTGCTTTATAAAGGTAGGTAAGGGCGGGAGGACCAATAAGAGCCGTAACTGCATACTTTCTTGCATTTTCTGAAAAAGGGTGCGGTGTTAGAACATTGTGTAGGTTTTAGAAGTGGTGGTGTCCATAGATTTTTTATTTTGAGGCTGCATGGGCTAACAACAATATCAACATAATGGGCTGATTCTGTGGTGGAGGAACTTGAAATGGAAGGTTTAGGGAGGTGGTGTAATGTAGGCAACAAAGTGGCTAAATTTTCTGAGACGGGTGTTCTATAGTGCCTCTTAAGAGTTTTCTTGTCTCTTTAGAACTCAATTGGCGTGTTCTAGGAAAAAAGATACCTTTAAATCGGCATTGCACTTGCGACACAGCAGAGGGGAGAATAATTGACATACACTTGCTGTAATTTTAGGGGTGGGCTGATCCACAGAGAAACATGCACACATGCACAAAGAGACAGTGACAGATTCAATTTGATTTGAAATGTCATGGAGTAGTTTTTGGAGAAACGCCACCGTTCTGTTATCCTCCTAGAATGCAGAAGAGAATGTGGAAACTCAGATGTGATTTAATCCCAATGGGACCTCAGGAAGCAGGAAGATGCAATTCTAGAAGAGGAATTTCGAGAAAATAATACCGGCAGCAAGGTTACAGTTACTCCGATGGACGGACTACATGAGGGATTTAGTAAGGTCCTGCGTATATGTTCAAGAACATATATTGGATATGATAGATAGCTGTTTTTTTCTCTGTCGTGACGTTTACAGTTTTAAAGCTTGAATGAAAACAAAGTGAAGAGCAAAAAAATTTGCTCTGTTTTGTTATGGTTGCGAGTGTGGGAAATGCATTGTTATGGAATCTAATTTGGAAATGCTAGGGTGTGTCTGGAAGTGAATATTGTTGATGCCTTGCCTAATAAAGTATTCGGGAACAAGTAGTGGAATTTGAGTGATATTCACCTAAGTGCTCCCACTGCAAAGTGTTTGGTCACACATATGAGAAGTGTTTGAAAAGGCCAGAACTCAAACATGAATTGGAAATGAAGTCTACCGAGGTAAAAGGATGTCATGTCAGTATTCAGTAATGCGGTTCCTATAGTTCTTGAGCAAGCCACTTTTATGTTTGGTCTTCCAAAATATGTTCGGTGTTTCTCTGCATACCAAGAACAGTAAAGGCAGCTCTACTGCAAGGAAGGGTAGGGGATCTAAATTCAAATGAAGATTGTTAAATGCAGGAATATTAGGGGTCTCAATGACTCAGTAAAGCTATACGAGATCAAGAAGATCATTACACAAGAAGATCCCTCATTGGTCTTGTGGAGACCAGAGTTAGGGAAGAAAATATTCTTGATATAACTAATAGTTGGTTGAAAAACTGGAAGTCATAATTTGAATCATAAACAGGTCTCTCGGATCTGGATTGGTTGGTATACCAGGGAGGTGCTTGTCCAAGTGATATCCTGCATGCCTCAATTAATTACTATTCTAGTTGAAACTGCAGAGCAATTAGAAACATGGTACATGTCTTGTGCTTATGGTAATAATAAGGGATACACCAGGCTTGATTTAAAGAAGAAGCTTAGGGAAGATCTCTAGTCATTGGGCAAAATCCTTGGATGATCATGGGTGATTTCAATGCGGTGAGATTTGCCAATGAAAGATCAAGAGGAAGAGGTGTGAGTGCTAAGTACTCTAAGAAGTTTAATGCTTGAATTAATCACATGCAGATGGAGGAGATGACTGCCAGTGGGTTCTTCTACACCTGGTGTCAATAAAAAGATGACGAGGATATTATTTTCAGTAAGATTGACAGGGTTCTACAAAATACTGCGTCGATGATGAAACTTCCTAACTCCTTTCTGCATATTGGTGAACCTGGCATATCAGATGATCCTATGCTAATTAACACATCTTCTTCACAGTTTCAAGGAAGTAGACTGTCTAAAAATTTTCAATTTCTGGATGTTTCATAAGAATTTCAAGCAGCTCCTCATGAGTTTGGAACCAAGAAGCTTCTGGTGATGCTATGCATCGTTTGCTAGCTAAATTAAGGAGATTGAAGCTTTATATGCAAGCAGTATTATCATCAGATAGTATTCATGACCTCCATCCTATGACTGCAGTATTACCATGACCACCTTCCTAGGATTGCAGCCAAATTGGAAGAATTACGGAGGGCTCAACATCAGATATTAGTCACTGCCAACTCCCTGGACCCTATGCAAGAGGAAAAGAAGCCGCATGAAACAATATTTTGAATTTGCTGAGGCTGAGGAGGCTTTCTTCTACCAAAACCAGAGTTGAGGATATTGAGTACTTGGGAGATCATAATTCAAGTTATTTCCGTAAGGATATGCTACTCCACACAGCAAATCGCAGACTATATTCCATTCATGATCCTTGTGGTCATCATCTTGTTTGAGAGGAGGTAAATTCAGAGGCTTGCAGACATTTCTCCACCTTCCTTGTTACTCCTGTGCCCCTTGCTGATATTAGTGAAGCTAGAGTCCAGCAGATCATCACTACTAACTTGAGACATTCTCTGCAAACATGTCGTTCTCAGTCTGTTCTCTCCGTGGAGGTTAAGCAAACCATTCTCTCTATGAAGCACAAGGTGGTCCCCCGCTTCTGAATTTTTTCAACAGTATTGGGAGGTGGTGGCAACTGAAGTGGCTGAAGCATTACTGGGGGTTTTCCAGAAAGGTGAGATAATCAACATTATAAATAACACAGCTCTGGCACTAATAACTAAAGTGCAACCACCAAGAACCATGAAAAACTTTAGACCAAGTGCATGCAGCCATGTGGTTTATAAGTGCATCTCTAAGATTCTCTTTCGGAAGAGTTCTAAAAGTGCTGCCTTCTATTATCAGTAAAAGACGATCTTCTTTTGTAGCTTTGAGAAGCATAGCTGATAATATACTTCTTAAGCAAGAATGGTCAAGACTATCACAGGAATGATGGTAAGATGTGTGCGGAAGATTATGATTCTGTTTGCTGGGATTCTTTCTAAGTGTGTGCTTGAAGTCCTCCAGCTCCCTAATCCCCTTATATAAAATTTTCTGTCAGCCTTGATGGATCTTTGGATGGTTATTTCTCCTTACCTGTTGCTACTAGTTATGGAATCATTCTCTGAACTTCTTGACACTAGACAACCTGATTCTATCACCACCTGCGCAGAGAGCACCATGTAAGTCATGTATGCTTTGCAGATGACTTGTTCATTTTGGCTACTGCAAATAAGGATTCTCTCCAAATTCTCAAGGAAGCTATAGATCGAGGAGTTTGGTACTAGGTCTGTCTTGAGCCTAATCTGCATACAAGTTCTATCTTTGCAGTTGGTATTACTGAAAATCTTCAGGCCTATCTAGTTCACATAATTGGAAATTTCCATGCTCACTTTCCAGTCACGAACCTGGGAGTTCCACTAATATCCATTAGGCTAACTGCTACAGACTGTCAAAAAAGAGCTGCTGGATGAACTTACTACCAGAGTCAGATCTTGGACTACTTAACATACCAGTTATGCGGGAATACTTTAACTAGCCACTTATGTTTTGTCAAGTATGCAAGTATTCTGGTGTTCTATTTTCATCCTACCTAAGAAAGTTATTGAGACCATTAGATAAGGTCTTTTACATGGCTCAAGGAGGATATGAAGTGTACTAAAGCTGAAGTTGCATGGAAGGATGTTTGTTGACCCATTAAAGGAGGGCTTAAAGAATATGGACATGTGGAATTAAGTTGCTATGGGTAAACATCTTTGGGATCTGGCCTCCAAACCCTCCAAAGGGGATTCTCTGTGGGTGCGACTCTTGTATAATAAAAGATCAAAAGATGTGGCATTTCAAGCCGCCATCAAATCTCTCTTGGTCTGGTGCAGATTACTTAGGATGAGAAGAAGCATTCAGAACTATATAGAAACCAAAGTGGAAAATGGTTAAATCACTTGGTTTTGGTTGGACAATTGGTTACCTTGTGGCCATCTCATCTTGTGTTTTGTACAATCTGGAAGCTGGCTCTTACCCATAATAAGATCGAATGCTCTTAGAGACTTTCCAGTACTCTCCAATAGATCCCTGCCTCTACATTGAAGACGAGGATAAGGTGATTTGGACTTCAGCACATAGTGGCAAGTTTTATATCAATTCTGCTTGGAATGCTCTAATGGTTCATGAGCCTCAGATGTCTTGGTGGAAAATGGTTCAGTTCCCTGGCACTATACCTAAATGCATAGTTATTGGTACCGTTTACCTATCGCCCATACCGGTCGGTACGTATTAATTTTGCCTTTTCTACCAATACTATAATTTTTTACATTTCGTACCAGTCAAAACACCACTTCGTAGTACCAGTTTCGTAATACCAGCCGGGAATTATACAGTATATTGCCGAGGTAATGTATTTTGTACTGGTTCTTTAAACTACGTAGAAGTTACAAATTTTAGTAAATTGATGTATAACAACTTAATAGGGGAAAAAAAGTAGGGTCGCTATTTAGATAAGTTAATTACCTATATAGCTCATTTTTGTATTTATGAAAAGAATAAAACGCAAAAGCCGTAAAGATAAAAATAAATGTATCTTAGTACTTGGCTTCGTTCAGGCCAGTGAAAGGATGGCTTTTTTAACTTAGAAAGAAAGGGACTTCAGAGGTGGACTCTACCCTCGACCTATTTCACTGGATACCTAGAGTCCACTTCTTTAGATTTACCAGGTGAGTAAATGGTTTTTGTTGATCTCTATTAGTACATTTTATCACTAAACTCCAAAGTTCAAATACAAAGATAAGAAAATGGTAAGATCAACGTTGGTCGCTATTCATAACTTATGCGGGATATTTTTTTTTTTTTTTTTGTGAACGTTATAATAAAGATACATAGCTTTAAACGGGAACAACAATTACCAATTGTGAAACAAACACGGAAGGCAATAGAGCAATAAACAAAAGGACAGTAGCCCTATTCGTATTCAGATAACCAAAATTGCCACACATACCCCCGATAATCGAAAGCACTGCAAATGGGAGAGCACAACTAAGCTCGTATGCAAAAATGTCAATCCTCTTATCATCCTTGTTACTATTTTGCAAAGAAAGAACCCAAAGATTGGATTAAAAAAGAAAAAACAAAACAAATTCCCAATTGTTTCTCCTAGCTCAAGTGAGTGAAAGGACGGCTTTTGCTTTTTTTGAAACATTTACCTGGTGACTGAACCGTTTTTTCCAATCTCAATTACATTGCAATACATAAGGTGCAACTGCAAAACGAATACAGTCAGATTATAAATGCACAGTATATTTTCTTTTTAAGAGAGAGTTTATTTTGACATCTTGTTCAAACACTAATTTGTCATTAAAATAATTAGAAATAATTTATTATACTCTCTACGAAGCCTGAACAAGCATATAAATGTATTCAAATTGATATCATGGAGCGATCACGTTTTTGAACAATTTAAGCATGACTACGGCATTACACTCGAGTGATTACGCTACAGTCATGATAGCCATTGGCATTAATCTCATAATGATCAGAAGAAAAACCTTATGATTTATGTGGAATCACCAATTTCTTCGTCTCCTCGATACATGCTCAAGCGTCGAGCAGCTCAAACAATTCCACGCCCACATAATCACCTTTGGCCTCTACCGTTTCACGTACATTACCAGCAAAATCCTAGCATTTTATGCCCTGTCGGAGGCCGGTGACATCAACTATGCGCAAGCTGTTTACACCCGCATTCCGATACCCACCATCTACGACTTCAACTCCATGATAATGGGTTACTCCAAAACCTCAAATCCCGAAAAGGGTCTCGAGATTTATGCCCAAATGCGACGTCAATGCATCCAGCCAAACGCGCGTACTTTTCCGGTTTTGACTAAGGCTTGTGACAGTGAGTGTTTGCTGTCTCAAGTTCATAGTCAGATTACGAAGCATGGGTATGCTTGTGATGTTTATTTAACCAGTTCATTCGTCTGTTGTTATGCAAAATTTGGCGCCGTCAAACAAGCACGCCAGGTGTTTGAGGAGAGCACGTATAGGAATGTGGTTTGTTATGCTAGTTTGATCAGCAGTTACTGTGGTAATGGGCTGGTCGATGAAGCTCGTCACGTGTTTGATGAAATGCCTCGTAGAGAGAACGTGTGTTACAGCGCGATGGTATCTGGTTATGTCTCGAATGGCCGTTTTATGGAGGCAATCAAACTATTTCGCGAGTTGAGGCGTTGTGGCAACGTGAGCCCTAACCAGTCCCTCTTTACGAGCGTGCTTAATGCTTGTGCCTCAGTGGGTGCATTTGATGAAGGTAAATATGTCCACTCGTACGTAGATGAGAATGCTTTGGTTTATGAACTCAAGCTTGGCACTGCACTAATAGATTTCTATGCCAAATGTGGGTGTGCTGAAACAGCGTGGGAGACATTTAACAAGATGCCTAGTAAAGATGTGACTACTTGGAGTGCTATGATTTTGGGATTGGCTACGAACGGTAAAAATGACTTGGCGCTCGAGCTTTTTGAAGAGATGCAACGGGCAGGACCAAAACCAAACGCCATAACTTTCGTTGGAATTTTATCTGCTTGTAATCATGAAAGATTGGTGAATGAAGCGTGGCGGTTATTTGGACTTATGGGTAAAGTTTATGGTATCTCGCCCGTCATTGAACACTACGGTTGCTTGGTTGATCTCTTGGCCCGGGCTGGACAAATAAAGCAGGCAGAGATTCTGATAAAGAGTATGCCAATCGAACCGGATGGAGCCATATGGGGATCTTTACTGAATGGTTGTTTATTACATGGCTACGTTGAGCTTGGGGAGAGAGTAGGGAAGCTTTTGATCGAATTGGAGCCTCAGCATAGCGGAAGGTACGTCCTGCTCGCAAACATGTATGCCACTAAGGGCAGCTGGGAGGGTGTGATGAGATTGAGGAAAATGATGAAAGATAGACAAGTTGCCACAATGGCCGGCTGGAGTTTCATTGAAATAGATGGCATTGTACATAGATTTATAGTTGATGATAAGTCTCATTGTCAGTCAGGAAACATCTACAGAATTTTGATACAGCTGAATATGGAGTTGGTGTCGTCATTCCATACACTAGAAGTTGTATGACATTTTGAATCCGATGTGCATCAAAAGTTAAAATTGGCGATGAAGAGAGGGACCCATTTAAGACATATATCGAGATGTTGTTTTATTTGTATCCCAATTTAAGATGCATTCCCAACAGTGATAAATACATTTAAACATGTGCCGGTGAGACGTTTATCTGCATTTGCCGTACTCTGATGGCCACTTTCATGTAAGTGGTCTTGAACAATATTTATCTCATCCATCTTTTAAGTATCATGTAGATCTCTAAATCGAACCACTTTCACACTGGTACACGCACAAATTACATGGCACAGAATTATTGCTAAAGAGTGAACAATTAAAGGGTGAGCAAGTACAGCTAATCATTGACAAGTTATGGTTAAGATACGGGAATAAACAATTAAAGTTGAGCAAGTACAGCTAATCTTTACAAGTTATGGTTAAGATTCAGCAGGAAGAACGAGGTAACTCATTTGTTGGTTGAGCACGCTCGGCGAGAACTAAAAGATAACACCTGGTGTCATGTATCACTTGAATGGTTGAGTAGCTCTTACTAGAGATTGTGAGTTTTTGTTAGTTATTCATTTTTACTAGAATTCTCATATTATTTGACAAAACAGAGTTTCAGATATAGCGAAGATAATAACATATATCAACATTTTGGGATATCAGTGTGAATGATACATGCTCAAACAATTAATAAATGTGAGTATGCATGCACATGTACACCATTGATGATAAGCAAAGTGGGACATACTTCTCTCCGGTGAAAATTGTTGTGTATTTATGTTCTGAATTCTTGTCAGAAAAAGCCTCTGAGTCTTGTAGTCTGTTTTAAGGTAATCAATAATGGAGTTTTTTAATTAATACATATTTAATACTTAATTATCAATTTACTCCTTTTTAAAACTTATTTACTCACATACCACACTTTTGGTAATTGCTATTTGAAACCACAATTTTGAGGTAGAAATCGTTGACTTGACTTGGTCTTACAGAGTAAAGTTGTTGTTAAAAAAAGGTTTTTTTGGCCCATATACCTACCTATGACTTTGAGAAGAGTATCATTCTTTTTTTTGGTAGAATTGGAGAATTGTATTAATAATTTTAAAGATACACAGTCGCTTTATTCTAGAGCTTACAAATATTATCGATCACGCATTTCTGTGACTCAGTATACATAACCACGAAGGCAGACACTAACAACAAATCTAATAAACTTATACACATTACAATTGAATTAGAGCAGAGCGTGTCCTACACTTTAACTCAACTTAAAGTAACATACAAAATTTATAGATTTGGAATACAAAAGGATGGAATAGAAATGACAACAAACTACAAGGTGGTAACAATAACGCAGACAATCGGGAACCGCATGACACAAAGGTGAGCACACTGTTTAAGAGTCGCATCACACCTCCAAGGATCTACAACACCGCAATGTCCATCCTTCGACTAACCCGTACCAAATCCGAAAACAAAACGTCGCAATACAGGGCTGGAAACCACAACTCATACACAACCAAAACTTACCAAAGTAGACACACAAAATGCTCGAACCTGAAAAAGAGCCCTAATACCCCCCCTCCGCGAACTGATTGCCCCAAATCCTAAGACAGATCCCCTCCCCCTGGGTCCTGAATCGCCCTCCACTTCAGCCCAATAGAACTCAGCCCACCCCAACCCCAGACCTTATCCCCCCAACCCTCCCAAGACCCCACGAAGTCCCTAGAACATATCTCAGAACCACGGCTAAGCCATTGTATCCCGAGCCCTACTACTACTACTACTAGGACATAACAACCAACCACAACCCAGACCTCCACCACTGAAGAATAGGAAATAGATAAGAACAAAATTTTAAAAAGGAAGGAGCATTTAGAAATGAAGGTCAAAAAAGCAACCGAGAAAATTCATCGCGGCCGGTGAGATTCAGGTCACCGCTGGCAAGATTCCGGTCACCTCCAACGTAGGATAAAATATAAATTGATCAAGAAAATCTACACAGATCGACCAAGATCAGAGACTTACCTTGATGTCGCCATCTCCGATCAAATTCAGTGAGACATGCCTCGTCACTGTTCTCCCGCCGCTTGTGTAGCCGGCCACCAACTAAACACTTCGTAAAGTATACCACAACACTAGACGTAGCTAAGGACCTATAGATGAAACGCTGGAGTGGCTGCCGCGAAAGCACGGTGGGAGGCCATGGTGACTTTTGTGGAGTTTGGTTTGTAGAGAAAGGCTAAGAGAATATGTTTAGAGAGAAAAAGTTGACTCCGCAATGTGAGAAGAGTATCGTTGATTTGACCGACACTACGCGAGAAAATGAACCAAATAAATTGTTTTATCTTCGACGGATAGAGGTAATCGAACCCGTGTCTTCTCTTTGGTTCACATGGCCCGTTGTGACAGATGCTTGTCAAAAAGCATATGAATAATAGTTTTCTTTCTGTATGTACGAAAACCATCATCTTTTTGTATGAATATGCATATAAATACATAAGGGTAAATATGTATTCTGTTAAGAGAGTCAACATTCCTTATCTCAGGGGAGTTAGTGCAAAGGCTGAAAAGTGTCCCTAAGGTTTTAGCAACCAAACAATAATTAACTAATAACTATATGAAGGTATACCTTTTTTATTTTACTAGCTAAGGGACCCGTGCAACGCACGGGACGTCCTTTAATTTCTCAAATATTATCTAATATTTATTTCTATAGATATTTTACAACTGTTAATTTTCTTAACTTTCTAAAAATACTTTTTATAATGTGTTGTTATAGATTGTTTCTAACTGTTATTGTTTGAACTGCAAGTAAGAAATTTACGGTATAGTATATTGCCTTTGAATAGAACTTTTGAAAAATTAGCATTATAAAAACATACCTTAGCGACAAAGGTACAATGCATGATTTAATATGATCAGCTTTTACTCACAAATAAGATGTGAACGTTACAACTAAAAGTCTTATAGACTTAGAATGCCTTTTCATTAACATTTCGCGACGACATATGACAACAATCTCGTACTACTGTTTAACTGAATTTAAACTTTTTAGTCTAATATTTGGAGCTTTGTAGATATAATCATTAGTATGTATCAATGATATATCTGAAACCAATATAATTAAAAAAAAGTCAGTTATTTGTACCATCACTTCCAGTTTTTTGTGAGTTTAATAAGATCTGAATGTTACAATTAAAAGTCTTATAGACTTAAGATGCCTTTTTATTAACGTTTCGCGATGACATATAACAACAATCTCGCACTACTATTTAACTGAATTTAAACTTTTTAGTTTAATATTTGAAGCTTTGTAGATATAATCGTTAATATGTATCAATGATATATCCTGAACCAATATAAAAAAAAAAAGTCAATTCTTTGTACCATCACCTTCGTTTTTTGTGAATTTAATCTAGTAAATAGTGTTATAACTTATTTAGTGTTGGTGTATATAAATCTCTCAATATTCCTATAAGCATAAAGGTCAAATTCACTCACCTTCTTTCTTCATAAAAAACTCTTTGTGTATGTTATTTGTCCTGTGCATAATGAAAAGGAAACATAGCATTGAAAGTGTTTCTATCTATACATAACTTATTAAAGTGTTACTAACATGACTTAATGAAAATGTATTAGAATATTAGATTATTATAGCCAGGGGCTAGAAAGTGGTTAACCACAAAAACATCGTCTTGCCTAATTAACGAAACTTTAAGGAATCAGAATGTGAGACCAAAATCAAAATTGAAAGATAAAAGTCATTCTAGGAAAAAAAATTTACTGCTTCTAGTCCTGAATATAATTTATGCACCTTCAAGTTGCTGTATTTAAGTTCTTCGCTTGTCTGTATAAGATTCTCGCTGTAACCCGTCTATGAATACTACACTAATACTACCTCCAACTACCTTAATTAGCACTATCATTGCCACTACAAATGCAGTTACCTTTACCATATCATAACTTTTGCTCGTCAGTGCACTTTTGTGTTTCTATCGTCAGTTTTTTTAGGTTCATCACTTTTTCAATCTAGTTTAGATCATAACTTATCAATCAGTACTGTAATGTAAATTAATATTACCTCGAAATACCTTAATTCTACCACTACAATAACTTTAACAACAACCATCACCTCTCCACTACCACCGTTTAGTTATGACTATCACCACCACAAACATCGACATACTACACGCCAACATCGCTACAGCCACATGTTGTCACTACATAATCCAAATCTCACTACCAACATTCTAATTCTACCACAACAATTATCACTATCGTAATTATCATGGCTGATCACTCGCATAATTGCATATATTACCACCCTCACACATTCACATCTAGTACCGACATTTCGGCTATACCATTACCATCCTGAGGCCATCCAGGCTTCTCTCTTTTTGTAGTTATTTATGAAGGGTAAAAGATTCTTATAATTAATTTATCTTTTCGTCTCTTTTATTCTACAATTTTATTCTCAGCTTGTCACAAATTATTCTTCAATCGATTTTAATTTTTCTTGGAGATTCAATATAATTAGTTCTAAATATTTTGTTCATAATGTGCGTAACATGTTAGATTTTAAGAAAATTGGTGCAAAAAGACGAAAGTTACAATAAAACTTACGGAGAAAAGATTTCATTAAAAAGGAAAAAAATTACCAAAACAAATAGGATGATGTTTTGCATAACTAAAAAATTGAGGTAAAAATAAAAATATACGCTATGAAAAGCTTATCTTTTAATTTATAAAGATTAATCATTAATTTCATACAGGATTTTCGTTGTTTACATTTGCGAGATTTTATTTTATTTATTTTAAATTTTTTTAAGAAGTTAGTAGTGCAAAATGAAGCCTTTTTCGATTATGTAGAGCTCTAAAAGTAGTAGATATGATTTTTAATTTTATAAGATTTACAAAAGTAGGGTCAATGATCATACTAAAGAATTAGTAAGTAGGGTATGATTTTTGTATTTTACATTTTTGAGATTTTATATTGTTATTTTAAAGTACTTTTGAGATTTTAATAAATCAAAATTAAGGCCTAATGTATAAGTATATTGATTAGGTAGAGTTTTAGAAGGTTTATAATTAATTTCTTAGTTTTATAAAGTTTAAAAATATTGCATAAATTATACCTACGCATTTTATAAAAA
This sequence comes from Escallonia herrerae, assembly GCA_033070095.1. Classification (NCBI taxonomy): domain Eukaryota; kingdom Viridiplantae; phylum Streptophyta; class Magnoliopsida; order Escalloniales; family Escalloniaceae; genus Escallonia; species Escallonia herrerae. The sequence goes on from JAVXUP010001710.1 coordinate 165,070, forward strand.
TAAATTAAAGTAAAGAGTTAAATATAGTAGAAAAAGAAAAGCATATCAAAACAAATAGGATTCTAGAATCTTGGACTCTAAATAAAGAGACCAACTAAGTTAGGGGACTACCACATACAAAGTTGAAGTGGGTAGAGTTTTAGAAGGTGTATAATTAGTTTTTTAGTTTTATAAAGTTTTAAAATATTGCATAAATTATACCTACGAATTTTTAATAATAAATTATATTAAAGAGTTAAATAGAAAAGTCGGGCCAAAGATCATACGAAAAGATTAGTAAGTAGGGTATCATTTTCGTATTTTACATTTTTGAGATTTTATATTGTTATTTTAAAGTACTTTTGAGATTTTAATAATCAAAATTAAGGCCTAATGTATAAGTATATTGATTAGGTAGAGTTTTAGAAGGTTTATAATTAGTTTATTAGTTTTATAAAGTTTAAAAATATTGCATAAATTATACCTACTAATTTTTTAATAATAAATTAAAGTAAAGAGTAAAAGAAAAGCATACCAAAACAAATAGGATTCTAGAATCTTGGACTCTAAATAAAGAGACTAACTAAGTTAGGGGACTACCACATACAAAGTTGAAGTGGGTAGAGTTTTAGAAGGTGTATAATTAATTTTTTAGTTTTATAAAGTTTAAAAATATTGCATAAATTATACCTACGAATTTTTAATAATAAATTATAGTAAAGAGTTAAATAGAAAAATAGGACCAGAGATCATACTAAAAGATTAGTAAGTAGGGTATGATTTCCGTATTTTACATTTTTGAGATTTTATATTATTATTTTAAAGTGATTTTGAGGTTTTAATAATCAAAATTAAGGCCTAATGTATAAGTATATTGATTAGGTAGAGTTTTAGAAGGTGTATAATTAGTTTCTTAGTTTTATAAAGTTCTAAAACATTGCATAAATTATACCTACGAATTTTTTAATAATAAATTATAGTAAAGAGTTAAATAGAGTAGCAAAAAAAAAGAATATCAAAACAAATAGGACTTTTGAATTTTATATATCTAATTCAAAAGAGTTGGATTCTAAATAAAGAGACCAACTAAGTTAGGGGACTACCATATGCAAAGTTGAAGCTTATGTGTCAGAAGGAGAATGCTCTTAAAAAGTCCTACTTGTCGCAAAGATAGAGTCCTAAAAATCCTACGTGTCGCGATTATAAGCGAAGGCTTTAGCTTTTTATATATATATATATATATATTTGGCCCTGATGATTGAGTTAATTTCCAGTGAGCGGGGGCTAAGTTATACATACGATAAGGGAAATCCTCGGACCAACTTTAGCATGAGAATAAGTCCCCTTCTGGGCAATCTTAAGGGTTTACCTCCAACATCAGTCTCGCATCAGATGAGTATTTTTTATTCGGGTGCTAGTCTCAAGGTTTAAACCGAAAAGTGAAGGAAATGAGTAAACTTCCTTGATCACTAAGCCAACCCCTCGGGGTTGCTACATGAAGGTATATTGTACATTGGTTCAGTTTCTTCCCTAAATGACCTGCATCCCCGTTATCTTATCGTTTTGATGTAAATTTCTTCATATAGGGTGATATATAACGCTACATGAAGGTATATTGTACATTTGAAAGTAACTTCTGGGACATTAGGACCGAACTTTTGGAGCAAGGTGTTACTTTAACACTTACTGACGCACCAATTTATTACTACCCGCCATGTTCTCATCTTAAATTTTGTATTGGTTACTCGACAGACCTTGTTGCAGAGCAAACCCGAGTGTAGAACCACTATAGCTATAGACATTTGGAGTTTTGGTCACTAGGCAAATTGCATTGGAAAGCTGGCAACAAGTGTGGGCGAGAGGAGGTGGGGCACTTCAGCTTCGTGAGCTCTAAAAGTTTACATCAAAATTCCTCCAGGCGGAGTGAACAAACTCCATCTTTAAGTCAACTAATTTATGTAAAACTATCTAATTTTTAGCAAAAAAAGGGAGAGTAACCTCCTCACGCTGGTTCAAAGGAGAGATTGTGAGCGTTTGTGTTGGCGGGGGGGGGGGGGGGGGGGGAGGTGAAAGCGTGATCTAACTAACGAAAGAGATTAGAGAATAATTAAACTTTAATTCCTCATTGTCGAAAATTTCTTAATTTCATCTCGTTAAATCTCACTTGTCCGATAGAAAAAGTCATATCGATAACTATCACACCACATATTTTATTGTGTTTGGAGAATTTGTTATCTTTTTTTTTGGGGGTGGGGTGGGGGGGGGGGGGTGTTTCTCCTTTTAAATTGGATACACAGAGAGCCCTTGCATAACAAAGTAGTGAATTTTTTTTATATATATATAGGAGCTCATTCCATGAGGAAAGAACCCCTTCAAAAATTGGCGCATGCCACTGCATAAGGCGAGCATGCGGTATTCTTTACTAAAAGGCAGGATATTTGCTGCTTTGTGCTCTCCACATGACTGCATGATGAAGCAATGATATTGTAGTGGAAACAACCACTTTGACTTACAAACAAGATCCTGAACTATACCCTTTACATAAAGTTTGACACAGCCGCCCTCCAGTTGAACAAGATCCTTTGATGCACTTCACTCTCTACTCTTAAAAAAGGCCCTCTACGAGACTCATCTACACATGGATACTTTTGCTTATTCTTACCCTTGCATATACTCGGCCGGCCAAGGATCAAATTTTGACTGAATTGGGGTCGACCCCACTCAACGTATTTTTGAATCAGATCTTTTCAAATTATGCATCAGCTCATGATATTAAGTCGGATTTATCCGAGCCCAAACAAGCATACTTGAGAAACAGTGCTCGTATATCGCTCGAAAATCACCTAGCACGTAGTTTAGACAAGTCAATAGTTGTCTGTGAGCCCACAAGTCAAACATTATCAGTATTGAACCACAGGTAATAGGGCATACAAGTTACTGGATATGAAGTCTATAGCCATATAAGTAGGATGTTTATGTCCAATAAAACTAGAATCAGACTCTTTCACTGCAGTTTCTTTAAACAGAGGAGGCTAGTAGGCATACATCTAACCCTCTGTGTACCATAATGGCGGATAGTCTGGGGTGCGAGGCCAAGGCAAAAAGAATTCAAAAGGGGGCTGGTTATGAATCGAATCAGGGTTTGAGAAAACAGGTCACAGCATATCAATTATCAAGTCGGAAAGGAATATGTTCTCAGATTCACCGTTCCTACGTTATTCCATTTATTTTGAACAACCTAAGCCTTTTTGTTTTAGCTTCCAGAGGTTATGATAATGGCCTTTGCATCCAATTAGAAAAAGAGCATCAACGCAATGAGCTGTTTTGTCCATCCTAGTTCCAATACCTAACATTGCCAAGTTTTGGCCAATTGTGAAAAATCCAAGCACACCCATTATGCAGTTTTCTTGGGTGTAAAGAGGCTAAAACACACACTTAAACCCTTTTTTGTCCTCTTCAAGCGTCGATTTTTTCTAAAATTAGCACCACTCCAAATTTATGACTCCAATATTAGAGAAAGATCCCTTTGATATGTGCTCTATTGTACCCAAAGTCGCCTATTTTCTTGTCATCTACACACAAATTCGCCTCGGTTGCCTCCGCCCAAACATAAGCTATAAAAGCACTTGAACACCCAAAGCCCCTTTCCAAAAAGAAGGAAAAGGGGGAAAACAAAAATGACTTCTCTTTCTTATTTTGCATCTTTTACCATTTCTTGCTCTTCTAGCAGAGAGGGTGATGACCCAAATAAGCAGAAATTGAATAGGATCAAAGTAAATGGGACCTCTAGCATGTCGACAACAAAGATTGCTGAGTTTCTAAGCCACAAGGTGGCTGTTGCTACCACCTTGGCGCCGGCTCCGGAGAACGGGAGCATCCCCAACAAAGACCAAACTAGGCAAAATATTCCGACGAAGAAGCAGTTCGTGGACCCTTATAGGCAAGGGCTCATCATTGAAGAGGGCGTCGGGTACAGGCAAACGGTCGTTATTCGTTCGTATGAAGTTGGTGCCGATAAAACGGCAACCCTCGAGAGCATCCTCAACCTCCTCCAGGTCAAAAAAATTGTAAAGTCTCAGAATAACAAAAGCCTCGCACACTGCCGCCCTATGTATATGTACTGAAAGAAATGTACGTGCAGGAAACTGCACTGAATCATGTATGGATGTCGGGACTTCTTGGGGACGGATTCGGTGCGACGCATGGAATGATGAGAAACAATCTCATATGGGTTGTCTCAAGGATGCAAGTCCAAGTCGATCATTACCCAATCTGGTAACTCCTATTCCCATCGAGCTCTATCTCACATCAACCCCTGCCTAATATATGTCGCTAAAGCATTACCAGAATTATCGCTAAAACCAGCAAGATTAGCATCACCAGAAAGTGTTATCAGAACCAGTAATAATGTTTAACCGAGTATCTATCACTTCTAGTAACAAGTGCTGAAAATTAAGATTTGCTGGTCTTTTTGCAGGGGTGAAGTAGTAGAAATCGACACATGGGTAAGCGCATCAGGGAAAAACGGAATGAGGCGAGACTGGCTGATTCGATGTCACGCCACAGGCATTGTATATGCCCGTGCAACCAGGTACCTCTCCCAGCTTAACACCATTAAAAGTGACGTACTATCAGAAAAATAACCTTGTAGAACGCGTGAGTGTCCATGCTTAGCTGAATGTCAATGTATGTTGTACTAAGAGGATATGGATATGGAACAGTACATGGGTGATGATGAACAAAGAAACCAGGCGCCTATCGAAAATGCCAGATGAGGTGAGAGCCGAGATTTCGCCGTGGTTCATCGAGAAGCAAGCAATCGAGGAAGACTTTCAAGAGAAAATCGAGAAGTTGGATGACAAGGCAAAATATGTCAACTCAAACTTGAAGGTAAAAGCTTCTTGGATTTGATTCCAATAGCTTAATTAGGAAAGCTAAAGATGCATATTTCTGATCCATGTCGTCTACTCTTGCAGCCCAGGAGAAGTGATTTGGACATGAACTACCATGTAAACAACGTAAAATACGTACGATGGATGCTCGAGGTAAATAAAAGCGACACCATATCTTCGGTCAAATCTCTAGCTTTTCGCCATGCAATGTATAAGTTACAACATTACGAAGCGCAACAATAATTAACTAAATTTGTGTTTGTTTGACATCCTTTTTCAGACAATCCCTGACCAGTTTTTGGAAGATCACCAACTGTCCAATATCACTCTAGAGTACAGAAAAGAATGTGGAAGCTCAGATACAGTTCAATCCCTATGTGAGCCTCAGGACGATGCAATTCTTAAGGAGGGAGTGCAACACAATAACAATGTCAACCTGCTCAAAGTGTATTCACTGGCATCTGGAATCCTTGAAGGCAATGGGATTCTTATGAAGTCCTTGAATGATAAGAGGCCATTAAACTACACACATCTTCTCCAAGTTAAAGGAGAGAGGAAAAATGAAGAAATTGTTAGAGGCAGAACTACATGGAAAAAAAAACAATCTACCGCGCCATTCTCTATGTAGAAAATTTTCTTACGAATTGTGAGCGGTTTACAGAAGCGGTCCAACCGTGTTTAAGAATGTAAATTGGATTCGCTATGTATCCCGGTATTTTTTTTTTCCTTTCTAATTTAGGGTTTCGATTCTAAAATTTGAGTGAAAAACAAAATAAATACGTGCGAGAGACAAATTGTGATGTGCAAATCTGAGCACAGTAAAGACACTTACATGATTGGTTTCATACAGATTCTTGTACGTCAGCCAGAATGCATTCATACCAGTAAATTTATCAAGTAAATAAACAAAAATTTCAATACAAACAAAGCGAACAATTACTAGCATGGTAGAACAAACGGTGACAATAACTAAGGGCCCGTACGCTTACGAGATTTTTTTTCTGTATTCTGTATTCTGTATTATGTTTTATTTTTTAAATTTTAGTATTCAGTTCTAAAATTGAATTTTGTACTTTAAGTTTTTTCCGTATTATTTTTTTTCAATTTTTCTTGTACATTTATCATTCTCATTTTTATTTTTACCAACTTTTTTGGATCCATTCTCCCTCTTCCCCTTCACGAGTTCCCTTTCCCCTTCCCCTTCCCTGTTCCCAGCTCTGCGTCGCTGCCCATTTCCCTTCCCTCCCTGTTCCCAGCTCTGCGTCGCTACCCATTTCCCTTCCCCTTCCCCTTCCCTTCTCCCAGCTCTGCGTCGCTGCCCATTTCCCTTCCCCTTCCCTGTTCCCAGCTCTGCGTCGCTACCCATTCATTACCCTCACCGTAATCCCAACATCCTCAATCCCATCAAATACCCCACAAGTCCCTCCATTTCCACCGCCGATCACCACGGGCCACAATCTAGCCACCGCCACAGGGTGACTCGTCACTGCTTTGGCAATCTCGCCATGGATTCCGGCGAGATCTCCTTCGTCTGGATTCCGGCGAGACCCTCATCGTATGGATTCCGGTGAACAATGGTTCTGTATGGGGTGCTAGGGAGGAGAGAGAGAGGGAGGGAGCAGCTTCTGACATTGAGTTATTTTTTTGGAAAAAAGTGAAAACAGCTCAAGGCTGTTCTCATGATATTCGCTACTGTTTGGATATTTGTATCCAAAACGGAATTGAAAAAATATAAAAGTACACGAAAAAAGTATTTTTTTTATCATCATTGCTAAATACAAAAACAAAATAATGTAAACGTACGGGCCCTAAAGATCTTGACGTCAAAAGTGAGAAATTGATGAACAAGGCTACATGGTCAACGGGGAAATTGATAGCAACAATGTACTTGTCAGATATAATAAAGGTTGGACAGGACACAGATAATGAAACTGGAAGACACTTGTTCTGCTTCGTGGGATGTGACATCTATGCCAAGAATTTATTTGTATGAATCCAATGGCCACCCGGTATTTGCAAAACGTACTTAGAGATTATCTTGTTAATGGCAAATACATACACATTTGATAGGTCTCATATGAGTTGGGTTACTTTAAAAAGCCTTGGAAACCAAATCGCCAAATAGCGAAAGCAGCAAATTGGCGACTCAGCAAGTAGGACCGAGATTAGAAGACCTTTTCCCACTGAACATACAAGAATTGATATTCACTACAATTAGTAACTATAAGGTCTAACCTAAAAAAGACCATTTACACTAGAAAAGTGACTGGTATGTACAGCATTATGTGTTGCCCTGAAGGAATGAAAGAATGATAAAACACTATAGTAAATCACCGCCGCTTTCTCCGCAAGGTTCGCTGCAATTGCCATGACCACGTGGCCAAGAAAATCAAAAGAGCAATGCCAAAAGTAGACCAGAAGATAATCAACCATGTAGGCATCGGATTAGGGAATAATCCTGAAAGGATACAAAAAAGTACACTTGTGAACACAAATCAGCAGTTTTAACAGAAACGATGGTCACCAAACTATCAGCAATGAGGATACTATAGAAAACACACCGTGACCAAACTTGATACAAATGAGGAGCTCAACGATGCAGATAGCAAGGGAAAGCCAAATAAACGCTCCCACCTTTTTTACTGGTTTTCTGAAAAATCATTCAAGTAATTGGTGTAAATTGTGTTCAGAGGAAGGGGGGGTGGGGGGGGGGGGGGGGGGGAGAGGGAGAGAGAGTACCTATCCTGTAAGTAAGAGTTGTACTCCCGTATAGTTGGTATTGCAATAAGCCACCACAAGACCAACCTATATACAACTAGGGGGTTTCGAGGTGGTATCCAAAGACAAAACTTAAAAAAGAATGTGTTAAGTTCCACAGTCAAGAACACAATGCAGAGATACAAAACTTGAATAAAACGCCAGGGACCAAGAAGTGGGTGCCATTCGTCTTTGTCCCACTGTGCTGGTGTGAATTGACCTAGTGTTCTTTTAACCTAGAGAGTGAGATGAGAAACGAAGCAGTTAGTCTTAATGTTAAATGTCAATAACAAGACTTAATTTCAGGTCAATGCGTTAATGAATAAGCCCAAGAAACTTAGGAAAAGCTAGCTCTGAAGAATCTGAATATAGTACATTGTAGGATTAATATTGAGTTTCAACAAAGTGATTTTAAATTTTAGGAGCAATTATATGATGCAATATCAAGTCAATAGCCAATCAGTCTAATTGGCCACCTCATATGCAATTTTGAGGAATAAATCACACCTGCATGGGTGTGAAACACTAGAAAGCTCTTTGATCCAAAAATAGAAAATACGGCAGAACACAGACCAGCACAAGCAGAAACAGACGTCTAGATACCTTTCAAAAGTAATCTGGAAAAAATAAAGACTAACAAGTCACAATGGCAACATGCAGGACAAGATCAAATGCTCTAGGAAAACGACATATCTTGGTTGGGGTGTTTGGGGGTGGTAAACTTATTCCATCTTGTAATTACACATATGCTACTCCACAATTCTATAGATAACCAGTTGTGTGCCCTTTATTTAGATATGCATATATTACATATATCATTAAAAGAGTCGAAACTTTTGGTTGTTCATCAGATGTGTGTTCATAACGCTCCAACTGCAGCACAACCCCCAACAAAGCCATACTTGCTGCACCACTAGCACAAGCTCACTTACATAAAGTAAAGGCCAACTTGCCGAGGTCGCTGTTACAAGAATAGTCCAACCTAGCCGCAACACCACCAGCTCAGTGACTGGTATGGTTCAGGTACCCATGCTAAGCAATGATGGTACCAAAGGCAAACATTAATAATTCTCACAGAATAATGTGTTCTATGTAAAGATCAAATCACCGTCTTGCTTCAGTGTAACTTTGTACCATTTCCCAGCTTTTCTACGAGTCATACATGCATTCGATATAGCATAAACACACAAGAGGACGAATACAAGTCATGGCTAAGACAATGAACAGAAATATGCATACATACATACATCAACAATTTTCCAATGCCCTTTAGGTGTAGGACACTCGGTAGTATTCTTTTCCAGACCAAAACAGATGTTAAATAATGAGACACATTTTCTTGATAGTGTCCAAAAGCTTCAGTCTCTCCCAGAAACATTTAAGTCAATGTGCATCTATAAATGCATGAAATAGCGCAATCATGGCTCACGTCTAAAGTGGTTTATTTTCTGACTGAGAGCTCAAAAGATGGGCACTGCCAATTGAGCAAGGTTAATCAGAAAAAGAAAGCTTCCTACCATGTTAGCATAAGATTTCAAATATCAGTAAGAAAACATACTTTGCTCATTATATTTGGCTGACGGCTTATTCCAACCCATTCATATGTTCTGCCATCAAAGTACCGAACTGTATGCATTCCGGCCCAGATACCTGCACAGTGCCGCAGTACAACCAAACAGAACTCATCATTATCTATATTGCCCGCTAGTACAAACCATCTATAAGGATCAACTTAAAAAATTGGCCCATTGCACAACGGTACCTAAGAAGGTACCATTTACCCAGATATGGACCTGGGACATTACGTTTCAAGGAATAAGCAATTGCCATTATGTTATGTCCATAATCATATTTCAACCATCCCGACTTTCGTGGAAACATCTTGAAACAAATATTACCCAATCCCATGGCAAGTTACAAATTTTACCATCTACTAATCCAAGTACACATCACAGAACAGAGAATTCCTAGTAGATTCGTGTCTAAAAAAATGTAAAGATATCTGGCGATATTGGTAAGTAAAGAGTCAGTTACTTAAGGGTCCCTCGAAATGGTCAATATAGCTGAAAACTTTCCTTATACAACCTAGTTAGAACAACAAGTCCAAAACAAAATAAGAAAAATAGTTAGGGACATTGCTATTCAATTACTCAAACATCAAAAGAAGGCAATGGATGGTTTTCCTCGCCATAGCACCATCTTTATTTTTTGTTATGAAAACTTTCCTAACAAAGTAGCTATATAGTTTCAAACATCTTATGAGGCAATTAACTTTCTGGATTTACCTTCATCCATTTTAAAGGGACCTCAGTCAATGATTATGGGTGCATCAAGTTCATTCCTTTTTTTTAAAGATTTTAAAGTTAGGGGTGAGTTTGAGTGATTGACACATCTAGTAAGTGGACACAAATATTTTTTACATGGCATTTATAAGCCAACCGCATCATCCCAATACCAACCAAAAGAGCACATGATTGAAGACATGTCACAGAAGTTACTGCCAGGTAAAGTGAGATTAACAGAAAACAGTAACAACCACCACAACAGGAAAAAAAAACTAGTAACAAATGACATACGGAAATCACAGTTGAGCGGTAACAATCAGTTTTGTGCATTCAGTGTTCTTACCAAACCAATTGCAGATCAATATATCAAGAATAATGCTGTCCCACCAACACTCATTGAAGTTCGGTAACATGTGGCGGAAAGTAAGCTGAAACACAGACACAAAAATGAAGCTTATGAAAGAAGAAATAGAGCCAGCTTTGAGCAAACACTTGTAACAACATTTAAGCCTACCCTTGGAAAACTTCTTTTAAGTAGTCTGATAGGTTAAGTAGTCGATAAAGAGTAACAAGCATGAGCATTTTTGTAATATTCAAAACATTTATGCATAAAATGCAGATACATGCAATCACACGTGTATACACATACACTTGTACATGTGTTTAACAGTTGAAAGTAGAGTCAACTAGCATCTTGAAAATTACACCATTAAAGTACACAAATTTGAAAGAAAAAAAAAGACATTCTTGGTTACTCAACAAAGATCCACATTCTCCAAAAATACTTTCCGGTGCAAACTAAAAGCTTTTCGCCATTTAACTTAATGGCACCAGAAAAAAAAAAGTTGTACCTAAATAAATTTAGATTTTAATATGTTAAACTTGATAAAAAATCCAACCTCCATTAGTTCAAATCCGATTGATAGTACCCACAGAAGAGGTTGATTACGAATCATTATAGCCTTTCCCCACCACCCAAATATATGAGCCAGAACAAACTCATCAAAGAGTGTCTCCTGAAAAAATAAACATATTAAAGGTTTCACTAAGAAGATATAATTAAGTAAGACTGTACGAAAAACTATGCAGGAAAAATTCAAGGTAAAGGATTCAGAAAGAAGAAATCATACATATACATTCTTAAACCTGCTCGTAGGATTTTCAGGCACATAAATTCGACAATCAGCACCGTAGGATCTTTCAGGAACACCTGCATCAAAGTCCTTTAATTCTAAAACACTGAACCAGTGACCTAGTCCGCCAGGATGAATCAAGTTAAACAAAATGTATGGCTAACACCAAAATTAGTTCATCCATGTCCATTTGTATGTGGAATAAATAGATTTATATAGTCCAGTAATTACCAACACCAAGATCTCGATGAAGATATTTCATGAACTGTCGAGCATCATCACGCCTCTGGAAATTAGAAAAAATAATATTCATGGCAAGAATCGCAAAAATAAATCCCCAACGAAATATCCAGAAAACAGTCAGAAGCGTATGCTGATTAGTACTTAATGCTTTTGTTAAAGCTACAGAGTATAAGAGGTATGCCACCAGAAAGGAAACAAAGAAATTGATCATCAAACAATTCAACAGACTGTTACATACCCGCTCCAAGCCCCCACCCCAAGAAGGAAAAAGAATGGCACAAAAAGACAACGCGCACACAACAAAGGAAAGGTTTGATAGTGCAGGATTGAAGGTCAAGAATTGCGTATGGTACGCGAATAAGGAAGGGGGAAGAGTAGGGACCTCAGTCATCCTTGCAAGGGATTCATGGTGACATACAAGGCCTATGGCACAGAGCATGAACTCTGTATCCACTCAACTTGGATTAAATTGTGGGAATTACATAAATAATAAAACAGCAGCAATAATAGTAGTCCTAGTAAAAGTTGAACAGAGATAAACTCGTGCTACTAAACTACCAAAATAACCTATCAATATGACTTGAGTATATTTGACACTGAAAATGCCAATTATTCAAGAACCAGCTTTACAACAGAAAGCAAAAGTCCCTAATAAATAGATAAAAATAATTTGCATCTTTAACTCCATAATTTCAGAACTTATCACATAATTGTCTAGCAGCCACTTACATGCGAAGGATGCACAAGAAACATCTGCTATACATAAAACCTAACCTGGAAAAGCAAAAATGTAAGAGCAACGAGGTAAACAACAGCCATGCCATGAACTAGACGCCATAGAGCTGGATGTGGCCTAATAAGTACCCTGTACAACCAAGTGCAATTACAATATTAAAGAGAGATAAATGGTAATAGACAGCAACACACCATATTTGCAAGGGAATGTAGAGAAATCCACCTCACCATTCCCATGCCCCCATGAACACGGCACACCCACCATCATTATGCCAAAGAATCTATCATCTATTCCTTCATTCAGATGCTCTGACCAATTGCTCCTTGTTTAGATCTTAAATGTCAATTCTTGGTACTCGAAGAGTTGAGAGTTGTAAATGACTGAGAAGTTTAGTTTCACGGCTTTCCCTTTGTCATATTCGACAAAAAAAAAAAACTTTGCAGCATTAAATATATGTATCAACAAGCCACTTTTTAGGTAAGAGTCTGCTTACTCTCCTTAGTGTTTCAGAGGTTGACGAACTTGTACTTCTGCCTGCTGTTTGATTAGACATAAAGCTAATCTCTAGCATTTCAGGCCTTAGCATTGTAAGCATTCTTTACTGGCGGCACACACACACACATCTGGTATTACTAACAACAAATATAACCCACCTTGCTGAGGATGAGGTCTAGGAAATGGGTGAATGTGATATTAGATATGTGAGGCAGCACGAGAATAGCCGCTTGTATGAAAGTCGTCCTAGTATTTAGCATTGGACAACATTGATTATTATCCAGCACAGAACAGATTTTTCAGGAAATGTACAGTCATACTGAATTAAGTCTTGAACCCAATAACTTTTACCCCAGATCACAAACACTAATCAAACATCTCAATGCTTGAACCGGACAGCTAAGCGTATCCTCAGGTTACCAACAACTTAGCTTAGCAAGACCAAAAACCAACCATTTTACAACAGCGAAAATCATATAACTTATGTTGAAGGAGCTTGCAGCAAGCAGTAAGCAAGGAAAACTGCTATTATTGCCCATACGCATCGGACAACATTGATTATTATCTTGCATGGAACGAAATTTTCAGGAAATTTACAGTCGTACTGAATTAAGCCTTGAATCCAGTAACTTTTACCCTAAACTGCAAACACTAATCAAACATCTCAATGCTCGAACCTAACAGCTATGCGTATCCTCAGGTTACAGACAGCTTAGCAAGACCATAAAACAACCATTTTACAACAAACAGAATCATATAACTTACGTTGAAGGAGCCTGCAGCAAGCAGTAAGCAAGGAAAACTGCTACCATTGCCCACACACCCCTATCATGTACGATATACATCAGGGATGTTCAATCTTTTCAAGGTCTAGGTTCAAAAAGCGATTGCAAAGGGCATACTCCCGCATAGGTGGACAAACAAGCAGATACCTTTTCACAGATGTAACAATATCGTCGGTTGAACTGTTTTCAGGATCAAGAGCTCCACTTGCCCAACTAGTAAGCATGTCCAGACAACAGGAAACCGAAGAAACAAAGTCAAGTAACTTATTTAACAAACAAAACTGCTAAAAATTAGAGCAACATTCACACAATGAGGAGTGCTTTCTCGCTTTTTAAGGGAAGATGATGCTTTGCAATAGTACTAACAAGAGGAAAGAAGAATAATTACAACAACAGCAACTCCCCCGCTCAATAATAGAACCAGATTCCAAAATGCCCATCACCTCAGCTATTAGCTTCTTAGATAAAGTCAAGGAGATGGCAAAAAGTGGAAGATGTTTCCACATTTTCCTAAAGCCGCAATCAATATATATATATATAAGAGCTTTGGACACGAGAAGTGCAGCATCTAATGAGCCAATACCTATTTTTATTCTGTAGCTATTAATTCATTTCAGGACCTTAATCAGATCAAGCAAGCACAAGTCTTTAGCAGTTTTACAGCTTTGGGATTATTACCATCTTTAATGTAATAAGCAAAAAGAAAGAGCGACCCCCAAGTCACGCAACTGACCCTCTTCCCTTTTCAGTAAAGGACTACTAACCCACATCATGCAAACCCTCTTATTATAATTGACGACAGTTTGGTGCAGTTTTATACTTCTTTTGACAACTATACATCAGGCAATGCACCTGTACGTTCCAACAGAAGGAGACGTATCTGACTCACCTAACCATCTATTCTTATTCACTTCTAATCATGGAAGCTACTACAGCATGAAAGTGGAACATGAAGTACTTCTATCCTGTTGTACGTAGCATCACCCACATCCTAAAGAGACTGTTTCCACATTTCAAAATTTTGACCTCTGGGTTACAATTAATTGCGCCTTGCCTGCTTCTTCCATAATGCGTCAGCAATACTACCTTTCCTCTATGTGCTCTAAGCACTGTCATGCAAGAATAGGCTATTGGCTATTCAATAGGCTTCTCCCTTGGAGTATATATATGTAGAATGAGCTGACACATGAAACCACCAATATACATGAAGAAGAGAGGCATGCTGGCAATTATCGAAGAAGTATTAAATACACTCAAAATGAGATGATAAATGGCAAAAGGTCATCGTATACATTTGGAAAACCAAAGCAAAGATCAAATATTAAAAACTTTGAAAAGTCTGGTAAGTTAAAAACAGATAATTTCTGGCATGTTCAAGTGTATTTTCATAGCATCTTGAACCATTGGCTACCTAAACAATGCAGTAGTATCGAGTTCACAAGGCAGTCAAACAGTTAGTTTCTTAAATCCAAAACAACTAACCACGCAAAAGTTCACTTTACGGTTGACTCTGTTATGAATACACAGAAGAAATTTGTAATGATTTAAAACTAAAAATATAACAAGCCAGGTCCATGAAACACGGAATTACACTATAAAGACATGCACAAGTAACAACTGAAACGGGTATGCTGAAGAGGCGAGAAACTCACATGAGAAGACATGCACCAATAAGTAACAACGAAACAGTGCGAGGTTTGTACGCCCATGCAGTCCACGGATCCAGTTCATCATGACCACCTAATGTGCTGACATCGCCATTTTCCTTTGCAACAGGATCCTTCCTCCTAGCTCTGCTTTGACCATTGGGCACCATGGCCTAAACTCCAAGAAATTTGATTTGCTAAGTGCAGATTATAAAGTGAAAAAAGTAAGGAATTAAATTAATACTGTATAAATTATCGCAATAATTTGAGAAATATATGCTAAATAGATATAGTATCAACAAAAGATTCTACATCTTTGCCCGCACATATTTTCAATGCCTTGCTCAGAATACAAAATCAACATTCAATTTCAAGAAATGCAATGCATCAGGTAAGTATCTCAGAAACTAGAACACTTATAACCAAAACAACAATATTAATAACCATAATCATATCCCACATCGTAAGAAACAAAAAGTATTACGCTAACACAACACTTGAAGAAAACTCCAGGATAAAACAATTCAATAAATTGTAACCAATAAAATACCCATTAGCGATTGACTCAACATCACATCCTGAACACACCGGAAAACACCAGGAAAACAACTACATCAAAGTAGCAAAATTTTGACGGCGTTTCTACTAAACAAAAGCCTGTCCAATCTTTCACGTAATTATCGTCAAAAAAATTGAAAATGACACGAATTTCAAATTTCCAAAATCCACAATAACAACTTTTCCATTCAGATACAACAAAAAGTAACGTACAGTTTGATGCGGCGAATACAGATTCAACAGCCGTGGAGGCACAAAGTATTATATGTGTTTGTGTGTAAGTGTGCACACACTCACACACATATATACATATATTTTTGTAGAGAGAGAGAGAGAGAGAGAGAATATATGTCCCGACTTACGTAAAAGGAGCTGACACACAGAGAGAGAGAGCGACCCAGCCGTACGATGAGCTGAAAAGAGGATCGTAATCGCTAAATCGGAACTGGAAAACAGAGAAATGATGAGAGAGAGAGAGAGAGAGAGAGAGAGGGAGGGAGATGATACTGTTATCTTTTGCTGTGGCAGAAAGAGAGAGAGAGAGAGAGAGATGAAGGGGGAAGTAGAAAAGCGAGAGAGAAAACACAGAGAGACACGCACTTCAACAGCAGCGAAAAGGAGGAGTACGACGGTCAAAGGCCTGATTTTGAAGATTGGTGCGCGTGTGTGTCTATATATATATATATATACGGTTTCTGAAAAATAAATAAAAAAGGACAGTTTTCTTTTTTCTTTTTTCTTTTTTTTTTCTTTTTTCTTTTTTTTTGGCTTTAGGATGGGGGCTGCCACCTTACCGGAGTAATTAAGAAGGGTATATATATAGTATGCTGTAGTCCGGTACTGTTGATATGCCTCAACTCAACCCTCATTATGAGCCCTTTTGTACCTTTGGCTCCTCTCCTCCTGTTCATACTGGTTTGCACCTGAACCTTTTGCCTACCCTTTTTCAAACGGCTTAATTACACTTTATTCTCTTTGACCCACAGCTGGGTAAAATGGGTACCAATTAAAAAGTATTCGACTTTGCTCAGGAGGAAAGTGGTGGTCAGCGGTGGACTTAAAGAGTAAGAGGGGGCATGACGACTTTGAGGGTTGCGACTAACGGAAATACGACTGTAGTCGGCGGTTAATCTGTGACATTGAGAGTGTGAGGTACAAAGAGAGGGGCAGAGACAACAAAAAGGCAGGTTGGTCCCAATGATGGAAGGGAAAAGAGGGTGCGGTGAGAATGAGATTGAGATCTGAGAGGATTGAGAAACCTAAATGAAAAAATGAAATAGGTTAGGGCAAAATCTCATATTATAGGTACTTTAAACGCTCGAAAAACTCGGTTGCCCTTATCTGAATCAGAGTTTAGGTACTGATCCAATTTCAGCGGTTCTCAGATTTAGATGCCTATACCCAAGTTTTTTTTCATAGGCCAGGTAGATCTATGAGTAGGGGCCAAATTTTGCCATATATAATGCCAAAAAAATGATACCCAAGCTCGTGCATGGGGATAGTTTTGTCACTAAAAAATGTTCCCCTTCATTCTCCTTGTTCTTTACCCCACTTTTCCATTCCCCCTACTTCACCGTAGATCTCCCCGTCCACTTCATCTTGTGACTTTTGGTAGGGGAAAAAGCTGCTAATCCCACCCAACCCCTACATTCCGAACGTCCCAGAAGACCATCACTTTGGGACCACTGTGTTCGTTTAGGGAGTCGAAGGAAGAGGTGAAGATGATTTGGCAGATCTGGGTGTTTGAGCAATTGTGAAAAAGTGGTGGGAACATCCCCACTTGTCAATGGAAGGGGAGTATCTTGGGTGTTTGAGCAGTTAAGAAAAAATGGTCCTAGACCACTGTGTTTGCGCTGGCAGTCCAACAAAGAGGTGAAGACGATTTAGTAGATCTGGGGTGATTGGCAGCGGAGACATCAAGCTCGTGGTGGTAGTATAGAGATGTGGGTAGCAAATCCAGCAATTGTGGGTTATGATGGTGATGGTGATAGTGATAGTTTGATGGTGGTGAGGTTTGGTCCTCGGCAGAGATGGTAGTGGATATTGGTAGTAGGTGGGGTGACTGCTGGCAGTGCGGAGCAGTGGTGGGTCGATGGTTGTTTGGCGGCGGCGGTGGCCGGAGAGAGAGAGAGAGAGAGAGAGAGAGAGAGAGAGAGAGCAAAAATAGGTTGAGATTAATGGGAGGAATCGCAGAATAATCTTTATTGTTGATAATATTACCTCAAGACTTTAACTGAAAGTGTCACAGAGGGACCAAATAAAGACTGGTCATAGTTTAAGGACTACGCTGATGAAAATATGTTTGGGGACCATTTTAGAGACATGACCGTTGTTCAAGGTAGTAAAGTGTAATTAATCCTTTTCAATAATAAGTGATGAATGAGTTTCTTCCAAGCAGTTTGAGTTTGATGCTTTTCGAAGTTTATGGTTTTAGCGATCTAAAGAGCATGAAAAATATGACACTTGTTTTCATATCGTTATGTAGTGTGTGGTTCGTAACTCTAGCAACCGAAAATTTAACTCGCTTTCTAATGGTTCGATTCGCAAGTTCTTCTAGTACTTAAATGATATTATTACACATCTTAAAGTGACATGAAAATTTGTGGAGCCCTTCATCTTCTTATGTTCTATCGGTGAGTATAATTAAATTTTTTTAATATGACCTAAACAAAACAAAAAGAAAATTGGCGACCCACTTATGCAATTATTTTACCAAAACCCTAGAGAAGGTGTATAAAGTATTGTGAACTCAAAAGTCAAGTAGGAGGAGTTGCTCTAGGTGAACACATGTGAAATATCTAAGATAAATATTGGCAACTCCGTGTAACAAATGTGGCCAGAGTTGAGTACAAAACTCGATGCTCTTGATTTAGATAACATGCTTATGCTCATGCTTATGGTCACTTGGTTCTTATGGAAGAATCAGAACGACAAGTTTCATGTCTATGTATTGCTATGACAAGCTTTAGCTTTTCAGTAAAAGTTAGACTCAAGCTCACAGATCCGGAACTAAGAGTCGTCACTGTTGGAAATGGCAGTAATGGAGAAACAGAAAGATGGTCTGAGTCAAAAAATGAAATGAGGAATGAGTCTGCCATCAGTCTTACTTATAGAGTACCAATAGGTACCTTGAATAGTTGCAACGGTTAAACAACTCTGTAGGTGTCATTTAACAGTCAAAATCTGCTAGATACAATGAACAGGTGCATCTTTGAACTAAAGGACACCATGAACAGGTAAACATAACAGAAAATTCTATTTAATTCACCAACAATCGCAGTCGTGCGGGCGTGCGATGCGCACCATACATGTGGGAGTGCATGAACATGCATATTTGTGTTTCTAGAACAATAATGTATGTCACATGACTACTTAAGTACGCTTAACCTTTTGCATTTTCCTTTTGTAATATTGGCAAACGCCTAGCCCTTTTGTAACTTATTTGATGTTAATGCAGTTCTATCTCCTACACAAAAAAAAACCTTTTTATTTTCCAAGCAATGTGGAAACCCACATTATGACCATTTTTCCAACCTTATTAGATATCTAACTTTGAAATTTTACATCTTTGTAACCAATTAATGAAACTGGTTGATTCTTTTTTGACATTAAATCTAATAGTACAATGTTCAATAAGGTGGGGTCCAATTATGAAAAATTTTCAACAGTTACTCGACTTTGGTCTATATTGAGCCTAATCCTTTCAATGCCATGCCTTGGAGGACAGATAATGTGGGCAGGACAATTTTCTTTCCTTACAGGAAGTTTTTCGCACCCGGATGCCACCAAGACGCCTGTCGCCGCCACCACTTCATGTGCCTCCAAATAGCCGTCATGCTCGTACCCACCTCTACCCCCGCCCCAACAAACCGCCTCAAAACCATTGCCATGCCACAACCACCACTACATCCAGAAAAAAACAAAAATCACCACCCATTACAAATCTCCCTTTAGAAGTCACTAATTTTATGGTTAGTTGGACACCATTCAAACTAGCGGTTATTGGGTTCTATAGTTACTGACACTAGTGACGGATTTAGACGAGTAAATGAGTTTGGATTGTGATTGTCGTCTCCGCGAACTACGTAGCGATAAGAACAAGCACTCATCCACCCAAACCCTCGAGTACATTCATTGAATTGAGCTAATAAAGATTTGCTCTTTCTTTACCCTAAGTCTGCTTAAAAAATCTTTGTTGCATATCTTAGTCAAAAAGTGTCAAATGTATGAGTGATAGATAAATAATGTGAGTGGAATAACAAATCATAGATCCAATCACTATGGTGCCCAAGGGCCCAAAACTATAACATAAAAAATGACCACTTGATTCATGGATGGGAGGGGCTTCCCATGAAAAAAAGGATCTACACACACATTGGTTCAAAGAAAGCGAGAAGAAAACAACAACAAACAAATAAATGGGGCAAGGTCCCCTAAACTACTTTACTGTCAATTCAAAATTGAAATTATCAAATTGTGATCCAGTCAATCCGACCTAATATGCTGGGTAAGGAAGAATATGCCTCTGTCGGGATGGGCCTCATATCAATGATTTCTAAGGTCATCTGAGCTTTTTAAAGCGAAAACTTTTTGTTTTCGCTCTCTCTCTCTCTCCCTCTCTCTCTCTCTCCATTTGTTCTCTCGCATTCTTATCACCGAAAAACTCAAAACATGTTCCCTCTCACGCTCTCGTTCCCTATCTTGCTCTTCTGTGCGCAATTTTTTTTCTTTTTTTGTACTAGGACAGATATGCCATTAATATATAACAAAGTCGTCCCTGGTATAAGTACTTTAAATTTTATATTACACGTTTACAATACAGGGAGCGATTTATTCAAACCATAGATACGCTTGATCTTACCCTGCAAGCAGAAGTGGCCAGAGAGATTGCTTCAGTCTTGAGCATCCTGCTTAATCATGTAGAATTGAGCTCGCACCACCACTAACGCTCTCCTT
Source organism: Escallonia herrerae (assembly GCA_033070095.1). Taxonomy (NCBI): domain Eukaryota; kingdom Viridiplantae; phylum Streptophyta; class Magnoliopsida; order Escalloniales; family Escalloniaceae; genus Escallonia; species Escallonia herrerae. The sequence goes on from JAVXUP010001710.1 coordinate 185,535, forward strand.
TCGGGTCATTTGCCAGTAGTCTAGACCTGGTCAAGCAAAAATTACATTATCCTCCACCATAACAATGGCTGTCAACATAATGTTAATGGTCCAACTGAAGAGACCAACTGCTTGGTTGTTTTAAAGCAAAGTGAGGAAAAATAAAAATAATAATAATTAGGACAAGGAGGAAGCAGAATTTCCCAAGCTGTCGCAAACTCATATGGCCAGATTCCGTTTCTCTCAGCAGTATTGGTTACCTAATAAATTAGGGGTTCCGACAGCCAGATCAATGTCGCTTTTCGAGGACGGTCTTGTTCATATAATATTTACTCGGAAGACTTTCCAATGTACCAAATTTTGAGGTGGTCCAACAAATATAAGGGTGAAAATGATTTTTTTTTAGTGGATGTGAGATTTAAGTTTTATAAATATTTTATAACTTGAGCTTCGCTTTCGACGCGAAAAAGCTTAAAGTATCATTATATAACCACTTTGATGACAGAAATAAAGCTCAACTAATCACTCTGTCTCAAGGACGCGTGCGCACACACACATGGGAACTGAACAATTGCTAGTACTAGCAACTTAGTTGCTAGCGTTATCTAGTTATTCATCCATAGCGGATGGAGGGGGTTAGATTTAGGTTTATTTAAGACTTCTCTCTATCTACTATATAATGTAGCGAACAGTGAAATTTATCACACTGCCCTTCCCAACCCCAATTTGCCTCTGCCTCCCTCCGAGCCATTTTAGTCAAAATTCTCGTACTCTAAATTATGTAGCAAATGACGGGGAGTCTTTAATTAAAATCAGATCTGACCCGTTCATCCACAATGAATAGACGTCAGATTGCGTTAAGTTGCTAGCAGTTCAATGTCGCTGGCAACTTGAAGTTGCCAGTGCAATCTGACCATCCATTCGCAACGGATGGATATGTCAGATGGAAATTTCATTTAATTTTTTTCCATTATCCACTACAAACAAAAATTTTGACCAAAGTGTCTCGGAGGGATTCAATGAGTCGGAAGAATTTTCAGGCAAATAGGAGAGGCAGTGTGATAAATTTCACCATCTGTTAAATAATGTAGCGGAAACAAATCTAGACCGTCCATCCATGGACGACTAGATTGCACTGATAACTTTAACAGCGCTATCGATTGATCAATTTTTGTATTTATATATTTAAGTTTGCAAGGGTTGTGTACGGCAGCCCAAAAATGATTTTCATTGTTCCCTCCCCCAAATCTAATGCCATCTTATCAACAATTCTTTATAAGTTGATAATAATGTAACGAATCTGCAAGCGTCAATGCTGAATAATGCAAGGAATCCTCTATCAGGGTCACGCTTATCCATTAATTAATCAATCAATCACACTTTTGAAAAAAGCGATGTTCATGCAAACATCTTTTCATCTGTGTGCGCACGCTCATCAAATCATTTGTCTGTGCCCAAAAAAGTCCTTATTGAAGACTTCCTTTTTGACACTTTAATGTACGGATCTTTTTGTCATCTAAAATAGCAACTCATCTCTCTCGCACTGGCATCAACATCCAGCGATGTGACCATGGGGGCATTGAACCCCGGCGATATGGTCCTTAACAAATCCAGCAAAATGTGCCGATATGGTCCTTAACAAATCCAGCAAAATGTGCCGAGCACTCGTCTTTCTGGCACCGAGATCTCGTTAACCATCACTCTTTATGACTCACAAAATCACCGCTATAAATCTTTCATTAAAACCACCCCCCCTAATGAAAGTATAAAATCGCTCTATCACAATTTTTACGGCATGGATAAGGATAAGCTGGTCGTATTGCCAAAACAGGCATAACTTCTATCAAGACCGTTGAATTTAGTTGTACCGCCTGCTAAACATTACTTTGGTAAAAATCACATGAATGATCTTGTTTAGTAGTATACCACAGCCGTGCCCTGATCAACTACCGAGTTAAAAGGAAAAACATAAACAATTTAAGATCATAAGATCTTTTAAGTACTACGATAGTGTGATTCTTAATTTCATATAAACTCGTATGATTTTGAACAGGGAACAGCTTCCTCCTTCACGGAAAGGAGGCCAAAAAAAAAAAATTTGACAAATTGGAAGGTCCTGGAAATGGCTAGCAAGACATGTTTAACTCGAACATTTCTATCTCCATCGATCCCTTCATTATTTCTCTCCTCCTCTATTTCCATCCCTTATTTATCTTGCTTCATATCAGAAATTTACACATTGAAGCGCCAAAATTTACACCCCATACAAACCTTCTCGGATTTTTCAAAATAATGCTTTATGTACACAACTTGCAAGTCTCGTGTGACATTGCAAACAAGTTTTCTTCTCTGAATAAAGGATATAGACTATACCTGAAGCCATATAGCATTCCGAGGATTTACCTGCATTGTTGAAGACACAGCTAGTCGCTTGCCCGAAGACAATCTTCTCAAAAATTATTCAGCTTGGCTTCAAGTCCATGTCCAAAAGCATACTGTCACTTGTTTCAAGTCCCTCCTTCCTTACCCGGACTCGCAGCTCTGTAGTACCAAATGTGCCGGTCATTGGCTCTTCGAAAATCTCATGAAGATTCACCTCTTCAAGTATGCATATGCTCCCTCAAGCTAGAATTCACATGGTCGGAAGGCTATGCTTAGCCTGTTCTAAGCACCACTCTAGGACCTTCCTCTCATCTTTTTCCTGCACTCCGACGACTCCAGTATCTTCAAGTTTGGTAATGTTCCCTCTTACTCTTCTTTAGCATCATTGACATGTTCTCGATATAATCACGACCTATCTGTCTCCCCCCTATCAACCACTCCAGAGCTTCAGCTGCAGCATCTTTTTCGGCTTGTTTCTTGTTGTTGCATGGTTGGCCTAGGATCTGTACTCCGTTGAACTCGACAGTGGCTTGAAACTGGTTGTTCTTCAATTGCTGTGTCATGTATGTGGGTGCAGCATACCCTGCACGAGTGAGCAAGGTCTGGAGCTGGCTTTTAGAATTATCACCGCCAGGTCCACTATCTACCCTCGAACCCAAAGCTACTGGTGCTGCTGAAACAAATGATTTTGAAGTGTGTTGCCACTGTAACAGATGGTTTGGAAGAGTGTGACACTTGTCGATTGAACACAAATCTGCCATCACATCGATCCTCAGAGATCAGCCACCGCAGTGCAGATAAAAGCTCATGATAACAGTGGATGTCCATCCCGGAATTCAGCAACTGTGCGTAGCAGAAATTTGATCGTTGATCAGTAAAGAAAAATGTAACATTTTCTCGACTGAATTTAAAAGACAATTGAAACTAGGTGACCTACAACAACTCCTGGGGCACATAACATCTTTTGTTCAAGGTTTTACTTACTTTAATCTGGATCAAGTCCTCCAGCTCTTTCCTCAAGCTTTGATACAATGCTGCTATGGAAGGTTTCATAAAAAACTCCAAATATCCCCCTAACATTTTAACGTGGCCCTCCTGTCAATCAAAGATGATGATTCCCCAAAATTACATTAACCACACAAAGGAAACAAACGTTCGCTCAGAGAGAGAGAGACTTACAATCTCCCCTCTCAGTAAGCTTCCGCCAAATAGGAGAAGAACTGAATCAGATATAGCTGTTGAGTCTCGAAGGAAAACGGAGTTTACTTTGATCTTATCATTGAAAACTAGCCACGGATAAGGAATTGTAGAGTTACGTGCATTGACGGAGTTCTATACAAAATTAAAAAAATGTTAAATAGAGGAGAAATAAAAGTGCAATTAAAATACACTTGAATAAAACCATACACTTGCTAATGCTTTCATATTCTCGTAGAGAAAGGAGGAGCTTACGGAGTATAAAAGCACCTGACAGTCCTCCATTGTTTTCAATGAAAAAGACTTCTCATTTTGCTGCAAATTCATTCATATCAGCACTCATGAAGATAAAAGGAGAACTAGATGTGGCCAACTGCAAGCAAACTACTAGGCATGATTTCCTGATTTGACACAATAATGCCATAGAATCATTCCATGCATGAAGTTCATGCACTAACGAAAGAACACACTTGCACTCTCATAGTCTCATGGTGGCATGGTCCCATTCTCAGAAACAAAAAAAAAAAAGTGCAGTCCAGTACATGGGACTCCTCATTACAGAAGAAATTCCAACACAATAAAAGTTAGATAATGTATCAAGAAATTAGAGAAAGAGGGTGAGGATTGGCACAACGGTAAGGTTGCTTCAATGAGAGGTAAAGGGTTCGAAGGCAGTGACTGGTGTGTGACACAGTGGGCCGCCCATTGCAGATGAGGAGGCTTAAAGAAACCATGAAGTCAAAATGCAGATAGGAACATGTAAAGTCTTACCACAACAGAGCAAATACCAGGATACAAGCCATAACAAATAACTGCTCGAAGGAGATGCTCGTCGTAACTCCATGTGTTGTAAGTAGTCCTGTTGCTATCAACAAAGCTGGTATCTTTAAGCAAAGAGTAGAACTCCCTTCTCAGAGAATCAATAGCTTTCATTGATTGTGCTGAGAGAAAAATTTTCCAGCAGTACTCATATCCTGCTAGATCTTTTTCAGCATCTTGCCAACCCTCGTAGGCCCGTACAAGAGCAAGGTGGTCACTATATTCACGAGAGAACTGCTATTTTGCAGCTTCTGCTAGCTAAAAAGGGAAAACACAACATTAGATGCTATCAACAAAACGTCTTTAAACTCTGCTGCCACCACATCATCAAGGCACTTAATTCTACTCCCAGCACCGACGCGGATGCACAAACCCACCAAAGAAAGGAGAGAGGAGGAAGAAGCAGTGATGAAACATTGTGAACCCACACACAAACTTCTAGATGTTTCAAATGTTATATCCAATTTTTACGCAATCTCTCTTTCATTAATCCGGTTTGCTATGTCACTATTACCACACCCTTATGCCCAACAGATAATTCTGACAGGAAAATGTTACTCTTGACAAAATAGCTGACCAACACTGCAAAAGCAATGCACCTTGTACAGTCACTAGTTCTTAACCAAACTGGCCACAGCACGAAAAGATCTCATCCAAGTTGGCCCAGAAAACTATTTGCAAAAACCAAAGAAATTATACAGAAAAGTAATGAGAGACCTCCTGTGCTAGATGATGTTAAGGTCACTATGCTTTGTGTTCCAACAAAGAAATCAACAATGGCATATACTGATGCACTGAGTAACTTTCACTTCAAATTTCTACACTGAGATCTTGGCTCCAGCATGCCTTAACACCAGTCAATCCTGGCTAAGGGAACCATCTAGTGACACATTTATATGTCATTTTGCAGTTGAAAAAGTTTAGCAGAAGTTTCTGTGATCACGTGAAGAAGGAAGAGGTACAATTAACTGTAAGCAGAAGGCTTCAGAATGCAAGTTAAAACCTCATCACACCAGGTCAAGAAGTATGCAATCGTCACTTAATCACATTAAATGAGGAAGTTCACTTACATCCTTCTTGTCAAAAGGTGTTAAGAAAGGATCTCTGATGCTAAGCCCGGCAACAACTGTCAATACTGGGTCCAGGCAATTGAGAATAGCACCAAGTATAAGCATCTTGCCAAGTTTCGGTTCCATGAGACTGTTACAACAATGAGACTGAGCATTACCGCTAGTAATTCAGGTGACTGCAAAGCCCTAGATAGAAACTCAGAAATACTTCCAAGCTTTAAACTCTTGATTTGCAGACAGAGTGACTGCAAAGGCGTCCTTAAAATTTCCGGGAGCTGAAAATCAACAAATGCATCATACACACATCTGGGATAGAGGTGGTAACATTCTCCTGGCTGAACACGGCCAGCTCTTCCTCTTCTCTAGTAATTCCACCAACCAAAGACAAAAAACGAAAAAAGAAGATGAGATATGGTCAAAGGTTTTTCTTTTTCTTTTTTTTTGGGTGATAAGTACGAATGAACATAATATAAGAAAGGCATGCTATCAAGTCTATGATGGTGCCTTTTGACCAAAAAGAAAAAAAACAAACAAACATCATTTTGAAGGTATAGAAGGCTGTCTTGGACATCAAAAGTATGGTAACATGACCCTCGAGTTTTCAGGTCTCAAGCAAAGGATAGACGCCTTTAGTTTACCTCTCCACGTTAAACTGCTGAACATCTGGTGACTTCCCAGAGATTGGATCAGGAAATCTTATTATAGCTGTTGGGTTTGCAAAAACCTAGTTATTTTGATGCATGTTATTTCTGGATTTAGTAATTTTGCACGTTTCATTAGTTGGTGATGTCATGTTATCATCTATATTCTGTGTGATATGATTTATGTGTCTAAAGATGCTTATATATGGAGGGAGCTGATCCCTTGCCACTGCTGGCAACTTAACTTGAAGTTGCCAGCGCCATCTAGTCGTCTACCGATGATGGATAGGTCAAATCTAGTTAGAGGCTTTAGATAAAAGGTAAATCTGGCCCGTCCATCCGCGAAAAATGGGAGGTCAGATGGCTTAAGTTGCCAACAGTGGCAAGGAATCAGCTCCCATGAATGGAAGGTATAAATCATGGGATGCATATAATTGTATAATTTTGTTCACAACCTTAAATGAATTTAGAGAAATCGTCAAGTACACACCCTCCATCCCACATATTTTGATCAACTTCTTTTTTGCACGTAGATTAAGGATTTAAGTGATACATTGTGTGTTTCTCATTCTATCCTTTAGAGAGAGGAGGAGAAGAAAGTGGGCTAGGATAGAGAAAATGGGTTAGTGGAGCGTTAAATGTGAAGAGAGAAATGAATAAAAAAAGTGTAAGAAAGTGGGCCACGAGAGACAAAATGAGTTGACAGAAATAAAAATGTTGGGAGAGAGAGAGAGAGAGAGAGAATAAAAAAGGAGTAAAAAGGGTAAATATGTAAAAGTACCTACATAATATTTCTTAATTTGGAAATGAGCAATTTTTTGTGGGATGGCACAAAAAGGAAATTTGATCAAATTATGTGGGACGGAGGGAGTAGAGTGTTGTGCTTATGGTTCAGTAGATTGTAGTGCTTACAGTTCATCTTAACCATGGAAGTAGAGACTTCAAGTTAACTACTATTGCGTTAGTATAATGCATTGAACGGAATCATTGTGAGCAGTTTGTTCTCCTATTGTCCAATAAAATATTTTTCACAGCAACTACTAATAATGGAAATCTGTAGTTCTGAGATAGTGATGAACTCAAATTCATAATATGCATTGCTTTGATATCGACTATTGGTGAAGGGATGTTGACAACATCATCTATTGTCATGAAATTCAACGTTCTCTTTCGTAAATATGATATTCCCACATTATTATTATTGTTGATCATTAAACTTGGCCAAGACTTCTTCTAAGTTGTACTACTAATTATTACATGAATAAAAAATCAACATCATGAATAGGGCACTAAAGCATTAGATACAGTACATTGATTTCAAGACTTCCTTACATGTCTTGTAAAGGGTAATTTCACATATATAATTAGTAATAAGGGCTTAATCCAAATTCCAGGACGAGAGTGCAGTTGCATTATTTAGTTGTGGTAACTCTGATTAATAGGTTCTTGATAAAGTTACGAGATAACCTAACTATCTAGAATCCTAAAGGAGCTGGGAAGAAAACTCTTAAAGATCTCTCCCAGCCTTAATTGGGACCAAATCAAGAGAGAGAAAGATTAAACCTACTAAAATACTAGGCATGATCATGCTTTTTGTGAGCCACCAGATAGCAATCTCGAAATTCTCTCTCTCATCAAAATACAGCTTTGTGAAAGCTAGGATTTTTAAGAGGCAAGCTTTGGAGTCCACTCTCCAAGTTCGGCAAGGTCACAGGGCAGTCCTTACAAGAAGCTCGTTGTTTTGCAGCCGAATTTTGCTAGTTCACCCAAGCAGTTGGCCGTGATCATGAACTAGCATAAAGGAGATCGTGGGGCGAGAATATGTTGTTCAGCTTTTATGAAACCTATAGAAGGTCAAATTTTCCAACTGTAGCAGCTATAAACAGACATGAACGCTTTAGTATACAGTGAGTTTTCATAATTTCTGTCCCAAATACTGAAACAATGTAATTCTAACTTACATTTAGATTGGATGACCTTCTCCAGTATTTCCTACTTTGGTCCAATCACCTAACCTTTATACTTCTACTGTGTGAGTAGATGATCAGCGCACTTCAATATAAACAAGACAGGAAGATCAAAGACGTGCTTAATGAGGGCTTTCGAGCTCTCAGTTTGCCAAGAGGGATATCTAATCATGAACAAGCCATCTACAAGAGCTGAATTAGATCAAGAAATGCTCCTTGTTGAACTCTTTGGTACATTATAAATTGAAAACTTTATGAAGTTTAGAAATCAAAGTAGCTAAAACATGATTACTCATGACTTTCCACAATTGAACACCAAAATAGCTAACTACTTGACTAGCATTACAGGGTGTAAATTGTTGTACGCCGACAGTGCGCTAATGTTACATTCTCTTAAGATATGAAAACTGCTACTAGATTCAGGGATGATTCGGTAAAGGTAACCTGGTCAAGGGTGATTGCAGCGAGTAGCGTTATGAGGCAGCTCTCAACCAGAATGCCTTTAGCTGTTGGAACATACCATTTTTTATGGTTTCTGGTAGGCGGAGGTGGGTAACAGCGCGTGCATGTGGAGGGTGGGTGGGTTGGGGGGTTGTAAGAGAGAGAGAGAAGAAGATGAAAAGGAAAATGAAAGCCAATATCTCGCCCCCCAATTACACCATACACATGCTCAACCACTTATTGCCGGTGGATTACCAATCTATTATTTGCAACTTACACTCTTAACTAGATATGCATCTTAAGAAAGAGCTCTCTGGTCGGAAGTCCTGATGCCCGGTCGAAACTATCTATGTGAATATACATCAGTTCAAACTTTGAAGTGAAAGTGGGCGGTCAGTGGAAACCGAAGGACAAACATTTATGATATTAAACTAAAATTCATTGATGCTAATCCCCATACTATAAGAATGAAATTAACATCGTAATCTAAACTTACTTGTCGAGCAGAAACCTTTGAGATCCAGGAAGGAAGCAAGCAGGGAGTGTTATTTAGGGCATCATATGATGTCTCTTTTGCCTTTCCACAGTCGATCACGAAAACCACATCATCTATGGTTATGCTGGTTTCAGCAATATTAGTTGCTAGCACAATTTTCCTCACTCCATCTTCAGCCTTGTCAAATATCAACCTCTGCATAAGTGTCGAACAAATATAAGCATATGAATGTAATACCCCGGATTTTAAACTAGTAATGTGAATACTAATAAGAAAAAGATAATAATATGTTTTGATCAAGAGTTAATTAATGGACTTTAGTGAATTTGGTTGGGAGCCCTTTTAGTGACGAAATTAGTCTTTGGTAATATTTAGTGGCTAATGTGATTGGATTAGATATTAAAAAAGAAAATTTTAAGTTATATAGTGACATCAAGTCAATTGGGACTTCAATGAGACTTTTAGTTGTATTATAATTATAATTATAATACACTAGCAATTGGGACTTCAAGCCATATTAGAATTAGATTATCAAACTATATAAGGAGGAAGAAGGCATAAGAGTCTTCGTATTTTTGAGATAAAGGAGAGAAAAGAGAAAAGAGCTAGTGCATTCTGTTAGAGTATTCAAGCAAAAAGGGTGTGGTTGATCTAAGATAAAGAGATTATTTTCGCAATTTTGAGGTAAGGGGTTTTATGCTCTCTTTTATTTGTGATGCACATCCTTTTGTGCGTGTTTTGATGTAGAAAGAAAAAAAAATCATCATCGAATTTCTTCGTTACATGTCACTGCTGAACGTTTGTTTTTATTCTTCTACGTCATCGTCTTTTTCGGTATTCTACCACAAATCTGTTAGCGTTGTCCTTTTCATATAGAAGCTCTGTTTACCCTTTTTTTAATTGTTCCTTACATAACGTAATTATTGCACCTCTACTTTCAATTTCAATTGTTTAAAATATTCCATACGGTTTTACTTTATCAAAAACCAAACTCTACACCTCTCGTTTTTTGTGTCAGAACATGTGAAGGCAAAGTTACAAAACAGAGAAGAAAACAATTTTTTTTTTTGGGGTCTAGCCGTACAGTCTCATACCAGCCGCTCTTTTGGTCATTAAAGCTATGAACTTTCTTGCCACGTGTCACTCTCTTGTCCTTTTTGTTTTCGTGCTTAGTTTTCATCTCAAAAGACTTCTTTTGACGATTTCTCATTCATCCGATTTCCGATTAAACTGATTTTCGTTTTGTTGAATTCGTATTTTCGTTATCTTCAGTTTGAATCTACAATGACCTAAGAAGCACGGATTCCGGTGCAGGTGCGGACGCGATACGAGTGAGGATATGCGGATATGTCATTTTTCAAAAAGTAAGATACAGGTGCAACGGGAATACGGCAAAAATTTAATAACATATATTATTTGTATGTAACAAAAATAACATTATTTTAGACAAACAATAAGATAATTTGTTAGTTTGGTGGGCTGCTTTAGAAATATTGAAAGTGCATAGCCAAGTATGACAAAGTTTGTAGAAGTTCTATTATTTTTTAAAAGTAGTGGGGCAATTTTGAAAGATTGTCAATAGAGCTGGGAGTTAAACATAATAAACATAAAATTTGATAGAAACCCTATGTCCCTATCTTATAACACAGCCGTCAGAGACGTAGAAAACATCAACAGCAAGGAGGGGCGGTCGCCTCTCCTGCCGGAAGTCCCTCGACACTTCCGGCGGAGTTATTTCTTCTCTTCTCCTTCTTCTCTTTCTTTCTCCCCTTCTTCTTCTTCTTCTACTCTATGCCAAAAAACCCTGGGTGCACGTCCGAGCCGCACCGAGATCCAGAAAATTAATTGAAAAAAAAATAGTTTTGGACACGCACCCAGTGCACACCCATGCCGCACCCGACGCGCACCCGGTACTGGTGCTTCTCCCAAACTACAGCAACGGTGCTTCATAGACAATGACTATTTTTGGACTTCAAATGAATATTCGTTATATTTATCAAATCACTTTACGGGTGATATTTGTGTTTAAAAGTCACTTTTGATTATCACCAATTATATGTGACGTGCCAGCTGCGATATTCGACATAGTATAACTATGATTTGCGATGCTTAATAATAAGCAATTGTGTACGTGACACCCACAAGTTTTGATAAATTGTGTTTGATATTCGACTTATTGGTTATTTAACCCTCTTTTGGTCACTTTTGTTATTCGTTGTGACATTTGATTGAGTTATCTAAATTCCAATTCATTGGCTCTATTTGATAACTCAAATTTGGTATTCGTTTTTGACCCTCTGGGTGTAAAATCTTTTATTAGGCAATTCGTGCTCACCCATTTGCTTTTCGTTTCCTTCCGCTTCCAGGCCAAGAGTAGCACGAAGGGTAAGATGTTAGTACTACAACGGAATTGGTGTTTGCAATTGGGAGCAGTAGATGCTATGAATTTTATTTAGACAAACTCTTAGTTTAGTTCATTCTTTTTATTATTATTCAGATTCAGATTAGTCAAAGAGATTGTAATTAAGTTTCGAATTCTTTTCGAGTTAAGTATCTGAGATTTAGATAATTGTGTTATGGTGTTTTAGATGCTCTGCTCTACATTAAGATTGTTATGTTTGGACATGATTGGGTTGTCGTTTAAGGACGTGTTCGGACCCTCGGGTTCAGGGCGTTACAATGAATCTCATGACTGTTAAAAGCAAGAAAAAGCCTTTCCAATAATCCCAAAATATGTTCAGTTATTAAGCAAAGAAAGCAGCTTGAATTCTATCATATTCTTCGCGATACTGGTCAAATTAAGTCAAGAAAGCAGCTAACTTGTTCTTTCAAAGTATATACAAACCAAAAATCTAAGAGAAACAAATGACTTCCAAATAACTTATAAGAAAGCTAGGCATAAAAGAGATCTTTGGTCATCCCATTAACCAATATTCAGACAGGCAAATGAAAAGCTAATCGATAAAAACGGAAAAGGCTCGGAACAATGAAGGCGTATGAAGAGAATCATGTATGAGTTTAATGAACCATCTGATAGGATTTAGACCTATTGCAACCGTATAGACAAGACAACAAAAATTGAAGCTAACATAGTCCTCTAAATATATCAAAGAAGGGGCAAGCATGTGAGAATCCAAAGCAGAGGGATGTTAACCAAGTATATTTCTGAATTACCTGCTCCGAGCTGGCCATTGAACCATGACATGCCAGCAACAAAACTCGGCCAGTGTCTCCCAAGATAGGATGAGCTTGGAGCTTCTCCTTCAAAGAGCTAATGTCATCCCACCCAGTCATAAAAACCAAAACAGCACCAGGCCTCTCTCTTTCACATATATGGCATAGAAGTTGTTCTATGAGATTAAACCCAATACAATCAGGATTCCAGCAGGACAAAGACTCCGTGTCTGTGGGCTGAATTCATTAAAATCAGCAGCTTTAAGTGCATCCTAATCAAGATGTCCACGAGAAGAAGAGCATGTCAAAGGTATTACCAACACATGTATGTTTTGAAGTACCTTCTATAGAACTTTGTATACCTCAACAGCGGAAACAATTTGGCTTTTCCTTTTTCTTGGAGCTTGTTTATTCATTTTCCATGTCTTGTCCAGACCATAATCATCAATCTGGTTGTACGCTGTCAATCTATATCCAGTCAATTCCAGAATATTTTCTAGGAAGTGAGTTTGCACCGGATACGTAAAACCCTATTACAACCCAAAAAGAAAAAAAAATGCCAGCACAGTCAGGCTTATTTTCCATAGTCACTGAGGTATCAAATGAGGTTTGCCATCAAACGAAACAATTTTCCTGGCATTCTAAATATTATATAAAGCATGTTAACATACAAAGGAAAATAATTAGAGAAACAAAAGACTCCCCAGGCATAAGATGTGAAAGAAAAGGAAAGGAAAAACACAAACAAAACATAAATCAGGTGTTCTTGAAGGGTTGGTAAACAAAGTGAGCACTATTTACAGTAAGCAGACGCTGTTCATGTGATCTTATCAAATTTGTCCTCAAGATAGGGAGAGTAGTCCCCCCACTGAGATTTTAGGTCCCAGTAGTTACTGGACTATGAAGAGGAAGGATCCCAGCAATTTTGGCTTACAATGGCACTGATTCTGAAGAGCTCGATGATGAGCATCCTTTGCCAGCCATTAACAAGCTATAGAATAAGTAAACCAGTAAGGTCCATCAGGATAAAGTTTAAAAAAGGATCTGACAGACTTCATTATGGATGAGCTCCAAAAGAATAATTTGACAAGATGCCAATGCATGCAATTTGCAACTGTTACATCTCAGATGGTGAATCCAGAAGAGGTTTAGGTCAAGTAGGTCTAAGAAAAAAGAAATCGAGTCCAATTTTAGTAGAGCAAGAAAGGAGAGGCGTACAGAAAAGTATCAAGGATGATACTTTGAAGTAGACCGGATGACATTCCATGAGGAAAGAGAGTTTGATGAGAATGTAAGTCATAGAATAAGAACAGGCTGCTTGAAGTAGAGGAAAGCCTCAGAAATGTGGTCCAACCACAAATTTCCAAACAATTGTGGCGAAAAATGAACTTTAGGGTTTATTGTCGGGCCACTAAGAAACAACATTGGACAAGGTGAATATAGCAGAAAAAGCAAACATTAACATGGATATCTGTCCGTAAGGACACCAGTAATGAGCAACATACCATCAGAAAAGCTTAGGCAGTCATCAAAACTGACATAAATCACATAATATGCAATAACAGCGAACTCCACTAATTACTAATCTCCTGATATAAACATAGACCAGCAGAAATTTAAAAAAAAAGCATGTGCGCATCGTTTAGAGAAGGCTAGAAGCAGCAAAAGTTGGTTCAGATGAGCTATAGCGTGCATTGAAGTTAGGCAAATTACTCTAGCTTGCTTAATTGTGGTGTTCTGGGCAAGGCAAAATGGATCTTTGAAGCCCAGTTTTCAAGTAGTATTCGATCTCGGTTACCTATTAATCAATATATTCCATGGATTGGTCTGCGCCTCACTAGTAACTTAATCTTACCGGAATATGGACCAAAGGTGCCCCTCCAAAGTAGGATGAGAACAGCTCTGCATCTAAGGTTGCACTCATTAAAATCAGCCTCAATTCTGGCCTACGAGGAAGGAGATCTTTGAGGATGATGAGCAAAAAATCTGCCATCCGATAGCATAGTGGTTAGAACTCGCATCTTATCCCTAGCATAAAATTCCCATGTGAACCCATTTTACCTTCATTCATTCCACGCTCATGAATTTCATCGACAATTACATGAGTTACACCCTTCAAACTTCTATCAACAAGTAATCTTCTTAGCAGTATTCCAGTAGTGCAGAAAAGCAGGTGTGTATCCCTTCCTTTCATACCCTCTAGCCGCACTTTATATCCAACCTTCAGAGCAAACCAATAAACAGGAACAAAAACGAGGATTCCTTTTAGTGTAGTTGAAAATAGAACTGCACAAAAAGTAAACTTGGGTTCGTGGAAGATATTTAGACTCACCATTTCGCCCAACTTCTCACCCCTTTCACTAGCAACCCTCTCAGAAACAGACATAGCAGAAATTCGTCTAGGCTGAGTACATATAATACTGCACGTGGCCCCATGAACAGACTCAATCTCAGATTCTAAAATGAATTGGGGAATCTGTGTAGTCTTCCCACAACCAGTTTCACCTGAAATAATAACGACCTGCGAAAATGCAAAATACTTCATTTCACAGAACGACAAGCTAAAAGAGTAAGAACTTTTTAACCGCTACTAACACCTAATCTTTTTTAAACACAGACAATATAGTCTATGTTACATGGACTCGGTATGAGTGTCCGGATCAGATACGTGTCCAAGTGTCGGACTCGTCTAATTTTGAAAACGATGGACACGGGGACACGGCAAAATGTTCATATTTATTATTGCTTTTTAGTTATTTCGAAGGCAAAAATGTGTTTTATGTGATGCATGTGATTTTAATTGACAACTTATCTCCACTCAAAGCAACTACTAATTAAACAAAAGATTATAAGATAGTATCATAATGGCATATCCTATGAGATGTGTCGGACACATATCCCATACCCATGTCCAGTGTCGAGTGTCCGACACGGGTACTTCACGCAAAACCGAAGAGTTCATGTAACATAGTAACATGTATACTACGCTATCCCAGCAATGACAGCACTATCAAAAACAAAATCTGTTCACACATTAATAATAAAATGA